>JXCR01054513.1:1011-43499 GCA_002079205.1 Phalaenopsis hybrid cultivar | reverse complement strand
TTTTTGGCTGCTACTGAAAGGGGATGCTAGCCATCCATTAACTTCTACCCTAAACTGTAGATTGATATTGTGATTTCTCTGTCTTAATCTTTCGTGAACTTTCCGAAGATATATGATTAAAGCATTTTTATCCAGGTATTCTCTTTTCTACAAAAAAGCATCCCAGGACTAAAGACTTATTGGTAATTCAAGCTATACTAATTCAATATTTGTACTTTTAAACAGTATATTTATTTGCTACTTTGTTTCAAGTTTTTGTTTGCGATCTAGGCTTGTTCATATTTTAGGCATATTTGCATTCTGAAAGAAAAAATATATAACTTCTATCCAATCTTGATTGGCAACAACACTTTGCACCATTCATATTTATTTGTG
Organism: Phalaenopsis hybrid cultivar; assembly: GCA_002079205.1. NCBI lineage: Eukaryota > Viridiplantae > Streptophyta > Magnoliopsida > Asparagales > Orchidaceae > Phalaenopsis > Phalaenopsis hybrid cultivar. The sequence continues at coordinate 43,124 of JXCR01054513.1, read as the reverse complement.
CTATAATATTTTTGACATCATTTATGTGTAACTACTAGCAACCAAGATGCACATTAGATCTAAAAATTTAAACTACTCGTTCTGGTTTTATTTCATAATGGCAAGCATAGGCAAATTTTGGAGGAATCATTTTAAAACATAGTTTTCATGTAAATTAATCAAAAACTGAAATGACCTTGGAATTAATTAATTTATATGCTGTTAGGAATCTTTGTTTAGAAAGGACATTGCTTAGGTTGCTATAATGATTGCTTGCTGATTATTACAGATTGATTATGTTTTATTAGCTTCCTACTGATTATTTAAAGCCTTCAGACAGAGAAGGTATGGTAGAAATAAAGGGAATGAGAGAGAGAGAGAGAGAGAGAGAGAGAGAGAGAGAGGAGTGATTAGGTTAGGAGAGAGAGAGNTTGGTTAATCCAATTTTCTTGCTCGTTAATCCTACATGCAGGAAAATACCAGAGGAAAGAGAGAACTACTACCTTTTCAGATAGTAATACTCCTAATCCGCGCAAGAGGTAACAACTTTTTGTTTGATAACTAGAATCATTCATAATTTTTTTCATCTTTATGAACTATGCTTTCATCCATCTACTCATGAAGCTAATTTTTGAGGAAAGAGTGATTCTGATGTTTATAAGGCCATTTTATGCCGGAGATCAACTTAAATCTTGCTTGTTGGAAATATATATTACAGATTTTAAAATCATAAGCAGGCATACCTTGTCGCAATTATCTAGAGTTGGCTTTATAGATTCTCATCTTCCAATCGTTCTTATAGAGCATTGCATGAGTTGTTAAATGTATTCCTTGCAAATTTTTTTAATAACTTCGCACAATTCTTGATTAAGCTATACCTTGTATAAAATTCTTTCTGAGATTTGCAAATATAACTGAGGCCATTTATTTACTGTAACCCATTCTTCTTCCTCTCAGATTTTGGATTCTGCATATCCTTGCAGATTCCTTCAACTTCATGAGGTTGAAAGACCTGGAGGTGTAAAGAACAGTGCGAAACAATACTTCTGTTAATTACTTCATTATTTTTAGCTCTTGCTGCTGTCACAAAATGTGTCGCATTCATAAATGAATATATGATCAATTTGCGAGCTTTTTCTTTTTTTGGAAGCTTTTCTGATACTGGCCAATGGGAGGGTAGTTACTGATTTCAGCAAGAATAGTCGAAAGAACTGTGAAAAACAGTGAATGACATGAAGAACAAGATAACAGCTAAACACCACTTGTGCTCCAATCCAGGATACAACACAAAATAAGGTTTGGATGGACCGAAACCTCTCAATAGAAAACAAACACAAGTCTAAAAATCCTTTTTTTCATCCCACACAAAATAACACCTATTTATGGATGGACCCTCTTAATTACAAATATGGTATTTTAAAACATAAAGACCCAAATAACAAACTAAAACACATAAACCAAGACAAACTGAAATTAAACTCTAGCTCCCACATCATTCTCTCAGGTTAGCAAGTTTCTCTCACATTGAGTAATCTCAGAATCTTATTTGTAGTGAGCAGCCAAGTTGAAGACATTGATATTGATGGTGTCGCTATAATCCTCATGTAGGTCAAGTTCGGTGATCCTTACATCTCCTAATATTGTCATTGTTGAAACTGGATCAAGGGATTTTTAGCTCCAATTATGAAGCATCTCAATCCACTTGACATCAATTTTTTGAGAACTAGGACTAATATGTGCAATTTTTGCTGTAAGATATTCAACTTGCCTCATATTAAAGTCGGAATACAAAGCCTGGTTGTTGTCAAAGCAATGTTGTCTGATCCATATGAACATGTATACCAGCGGATGCTGATGGCTGAGAGAAACAGACTCAACATATCATTTATTTTGATCACTATGCAAATTCTTTCCAACGTGGTAATCTTCACCATCAGCTCTTTTGTCAACTGCATATTTAGAATTTGTCACTCGAGAAAACGGTCTCACTTATGAGCATATCCACTATTAGAGGCTCAAAAATAATCATCATCATACGCGCCGTACACAGGCATTAACATTGTTTCCAAGATCAAATCTTCAAATCCATCAAAACTTGAGGCTTCTTGATGAAATGAATTTTCACCTCCTCCTTCAAGAATTTCTTTTTCAGGATCCATTCAATTTTTTTGGTGAAATGGGTCTTCAACTGCTTCCTCCACCACCTCAAATTCTGGTTCAGTTGGATAGTCCTCCAAAAATTTTCTCACCTCCTTTTGCATAGGAACCAAGATAATTTGCGTACCATTGTCCAGGAAAGAGTACATATTTACATGCTCATCATGAATGATTTTGCCGTCATATTGCCGGGATGGAGTCGCATAGAACTTTCTCTTGAAATTTTTTTGAGATGGAGAATTGCTCCCAACATTGTTTTGTGACTTTGATTTCATTTTCTCTTTTAAGCCAAGTTGATTAGGATGTGGGTGAGGTTGAGTAACTAGCTTGTGGCTTTTCAGCCACGGTAAAGGACACCACATTCTTGCAACTCCAGCTGTTAAAGATAAGATTACACACCTTGTCTTGGATGGTGCACTGGGTCCTAAAAATCCTTGTTGGAGGATTGCTCAACTCTAAGAAGACGGTGTATTACAAGTAATTCTCCTTCATCCACATGTTTTATTTGTTCCCCAACCAAATTGGTGTCTTCCTATTCTAATGAATCTCGTCTCAAGTTCACTCTCTTCCACCAACAAAATGACACGATGATTTGGACAGTTGTCTGCTATATGGACAAATCCATGGCATTTGAAGCTACATATATTAGTTGAATTGTTTCCAACTTTTGTAACAAATTTTTCACCTGGCTGGACTGTAGACTGACTGCTGCCTTCCCCTATTCTGTCAGCTGGCAGCACTCTGGAATGACCAGCTCTGTTGAAGTCGGCATGTTCAGCTGTTGCACCATGCAAAGAGGTGCTTCAGCCCCATTTTTGCTGTTGTTCCGCCTTCAAAACAAGGTTAACAACATCTCACAATGACCAATAAGGTTGAAACTGAACTACATTGGCTGTAGAAGGTCTAAAACCACCCAAAAATCATGCAATAGTGTGCTCTCAGGTTCGGATAGGTTGCATTTCAATCCATGATGCTTAAATTCAGCTGCATTTTCTTATACCGTCATCTCTTGTTGGTGTAAAGGATGAAGACAGATGAATACCTCTTGCCGATAGTGATCCAGCAAAAATTTGCATTGCAATTCCATTTTCATCTTACTCCATGTAGTAATCTTGGATGGTCCCTCTTTTTGTTCATTTCAAGTTTTCCTTCCAAAGGGAAGTATTTTTTCTCAACTTGATAGCAACAAGCTTCGCAATTTGATGTCGGGGCACCTCTTTGAACTTGAAAATCCTTTCGACGTTGTGTAACCAATTAATAAACTCATCTGGGTCTAGACGTCCTTCAAAATTAAGGATATTTATCTTAGTTTCAAGATCAGTGTTTTTTTGTTGTTTGTCCTTCCTCTATCCATGAATGAGCTACTCATCTTCGGAAGAAGCTTATTGAATAGGATTATCACCCCCTTCTTCTATTGCCTTGGAATTATGTGCCATTGAGCATTTCTCCAAACTTTTATGCTCCATTTCTATGAGTCTGCATTTCATGCAAAAGATCCTCCATGAGCAATTCTTGATTAGTTCTTGGCATGCTTTTGCATGGAGGCATGATACTGAAAATTAGAATCAAGAAGGTAGTGAAAAAAATCTGTATTCAATTTCTGGGCAAGAATTGGAATCATGAAGCCCAAGATGAAGGAATATCAACCTTCCCTGACCAAACATTAAGGGAATTGCGGACATAAAGGGAATTGTGAACATAACAGAGGAAATCAACGGCAGCGACAAAAATTTTTTTNTTATGTGCCATTGAGCATTTCTCCAAACTTTTATGCTCCATTTCTATGAGTCTGCATTTCATGCAAAAGATCATCCATGAGCAATTCTTGATTAGTTCTTGGCATGCTTTTGCATGGAGGCATGATAGCTGAAAATTAGAATCAAGAAGGTAGTGAAAAAAATCTGTATTCAATTTCTGGACAAGAATTGGAATCATGAAGCCCAAGATAAAGGAATATCAACCTTCCCTGACCAAACATTAAAGGAATTGCGGACATAAAGGGAATTGCGAACATAACAGAGGAAATCCACGGCAGCGACAAAAAATTTTTCCCTTGTGGCTGGACAACAAAGAAGCAAACTAAGAACAACCCAAGAAAGAAAAACCGCTCTGCTTCAAATGATGTTGGACTGGTTCGGCTAGGGCAGAGTTCACAAAGAAGTTGCCAAGGTGCTGCTCCAAATCTCCCGTCAACAGCAGGCTAAAACCTGTTGCGTCGAGAGTTGTGGGAAGGAGGAAAGTGCAGAAAACTGAGAGGAAATGCAGAGGAAGACAACATGGATACGGCTGGACTGCTTCAAGACTGGATCTCGGTTCAGCCAGCGAGTGATGGTAGTTTTGAGAGAGAGTAATGCAGTAATGTGGAGAGAATCAAGAACAAATCTTGCATGAGCTGAGCTTGTGAAATCTTCAACCTGATCCACCAACCAATCTCAGGAGTCCAGAGACAATCTCTGCCTGTTCAAGAAAGGATTGGATGCAAGAATCCAAAGCGTTGATACCAAAATTATACCAGCCAAAGGGGGGAAAAAGTGAATAACATGAAGGACATAATAATGGCTAAACTTCCTCTGAGTGCCAACTAGGATACAGCTACAAGGCAAGATTTGGATGAACCGAAACCTCCTAAGAGAAAATAAATACAAGTCTAAAATCCCCCTTTTTTTCAGCCTTCACAAAACGACCCTTATTTATAATTTCTACTCTCNGCAAGATTTGGATGAACCGAAACCTCCTAAGAGAAAATAAATACAAGTCTAAAATCCCCCTTTTTTTCAGCCCTACAAGACGACCCTTATTTATAGTTGCTACTCTTCTAATTACAAGTATTGCATCTTGAAATGTAAAGACAAATCAGAAATTAAAATATATAAATTAAGGTATAAACTGAAATAAAACTTTAGCTACGGCTTCATTTTGTTCTGTTGTTGTAACCTTTGCCTTTCATCTCCAGCTTTAGAGATCCATCTTTTGAAAAATCCACAACACATTCATTAAATTCACCAGTTAGAATGCAATTTTGATCCCACCANTAGCTACGGCTTCATTTTGTTCTGTTGTTGTAACCTTTGCCTTTCATCTATAGCTCTAGAGATCCATCTTTTGAAAAATCCACAACACATTCATTAAATTCACCAGTTAGAATGCATTTTTTATTAGTCTAACTCGTATTATTTTGAAGGCCTCTTTCTGTAGTATATAGCGAAAGTGAAATCCAGCAGTGGCGTGAGGCGCGCAGGAATCATTTTCTTACCAGAGCTAACATTGAGAAGGTATAATACAGATCTTGTTCCATAAATAAAAAAAGTGGGGAGTTTTAATAACATATTGTGTTCTAGAAGCTGAAGTCAGAAAGTGCAAACAAGGAAGAGATGCATTCACTTGCTAAAATCCGCCGGCAGGTATTCATCTTTATTCTTCAGAACAAACCCCTTCATCCTCAATTTACTAATCATTTTTTCCTGTTAATCATCATCATAATTAGTCTTATTTCAATAATTTTAGATCTGCTTAATTAAGCCTTATCTTTCCTTTAATTACGCCCATTTGATGAGTTTAATCTATTTTCATTTTTAATCTGCATAAGATACATAGACCATAGTATTCATGTGAAATAATAGCCTTTTTCTGCAGCAACTAAAGGAAGTTCTAGCAAAACAGGCAGAACTTGGAGTTAAAGTTGCAGTAATACCTTCAATATACATCACTAAACCTGAAGGTCAAAGCTCCAAAATTGCCAATCCTGACGAAGCTTTAAATACAAATATTGAAACTCCATGCAAATATTTTGCGAATAAGAAGAGAGGACGGTTACCACTCAATAAGCGAAATGCCAAAAGGCTAAAGCTCAAGAATGTGACACCCCTGCTCACTAAACCTGAAGATCAAAGCTCCAAAATTGGGAATCCTGACGAAGCTTTAAATACAAATATTGAAACTCCATGCAAACATTTTACGAATAAGAAGAGAAGCCGGTTACGACTCAATAAGCGAAATGCCAAAAGGCTAAAGCTCAAGAATGTGACAGCCCTGCTCACTAAACCTGAAGATCAAAGCTCCAAAATTGTGAATCCTGACGAAGCTTTAAATACAAATGTTGAAACTCCATGCAAACATTCTACGAATAAGAAGAGAAGCCGGTTCCGACGCAATAAGCGAAATGCCAAAAGGCTTAGGGCTTGTTTGGTTCCGATTTTTTGGGTGCGGCGCGGCCTTCTGTCGCGAAATTTATGTCGCGGCACTGTTTGGAAGACGACTTCGCTGCAACGTACCGCGAAGCTTGGGAGAAAGCGGGCCGCGGGATAAATCTCGCTGCCCTGTATTATCGAGCGGCTTTTACCTCGTCGCCCCGTGCTCCTGGCGATCGATCCTCTGCTATCCCAGAACTCCCATGGTGTCGCTGTCCGTCCATATTTTGCGAAGCAGGGAGGTCTCTCCCTTCTATGCTCTTCTCATCTCCATTCCTTCTCCCACGGCTTTCTCTTCCATCAGAAGAGCTGAGCCCTTGTTATTCGAGTTCCCCAGCCTTTCAAGTAGGACTGCTTTCTTCTGTTCGCATCCTTCCCTGATGGACGAAGATCCAGGTCCGACTGCCTTTGATTATGGGTAACACATTAAAAAGTTGATTTTTTTCCTTAAAAATCTTGGGTTCACATGTAATATGCTTTTCTCCATGAAATTGGTTTTGGCTTTTATCTGCAATTTTCACATTTCTTTCACTTTGTTTCTCTCCATGAAATATATGTGTTTAGTGGTTGCTTTCCCTTTTTGGCTTAAAGTGTACTGTCTTGACAAAATGCTCATCTCTGAGGATGAGTTTCATAGGCTAGCAGATTTAACTTTATATTTGAAAGGGTATTGCTAGTGTTGACAAATTAATTTTCATAATTATGCTGTGGTTGAAACAAAACTAGTTCAAATCATGATTTTTGCTACAGTGCTCAGCCTGATTAATAGTGATTTGGCCTTAATATTATAGCAAACTCGAGATGTCTTAATTGTTTGACTACCATATTCCATAAAATATATTTATTACAAATACGATTCGCAATTACATATTTAAATTTTTTACATATATACATAAAATTTTTAAACAGTTTTACTAAACAGGGGCAGCTTGGTCATTTCTCCAGAACCAGCTGCCCCACAACTGTTTTGACACAGTTGCACCAAACAGATAGTCAGCTTCCCCGAAGTAGCTTTTTGGGGCAGCACAGCTTTAGCTTGTGCCAAATAGACCCTAAAGCTCAAGAATGGGACACCCCTGCTCACGAACCAGTAGTTAAGAAAAGAGAACTGCTTCTGCGGAAGCTTCAGAATGCCTATATAAGGCAAGAAAACATTTTGTGCAGTTTGTTTTAAACAATTTTTGCATTAACCCCATCATTTGAAATTTAAGTATAAAACATGTTAATATCTCAAGATTAAGCAAAAACCGCACTTATACTCTTAGGAAATCAAATATCGTGCGTACAAACACACGAAGATGAAGAAAATCTGCACATATGCAATTAACAACTATGTAAATGTTTAAGAAAGATTTCTCCCCTTTAGACATCCAAACAATATGAAATGGTTGAGCTCCACGTAGAGCATTTGATGTTACCATCTACAGTATTATCATGCACAAACTTAGTACAGCTTCCTTTAGTCCCTTCCAAAAAATAGTATATTTATCACACAGTATACTAGGCCCAGGCTCATGATGGATAACATTTTATGCTTTAAATCTCCCGAATTCAAATATTTATCCATATTTTAGACTGAAGAAACATGATAGTTTAAGACTTGTGTCACAAAGAGATTGACAAATAAACAACATATATATTATGAACCTTAAGAGATAATGCAACTATTTTAGCAAGTGATACCTCATTCACACAGAATACGGCAGAAATAAAAACAATAAATTATAGTGTTTGAACAAAAATGAAGTGATTACCAAGCAATAAAGAAGATCTTGCTCTTCTGGCAATTTTCTTGGGTAACAAAGTCAAAATCATAGATGCCATATTGGCAATCATTTTCAGGCAATGAAGCCACGAAATCATCATAGCTCTCTATGGTGCCACCAGTCTTCTCAACAACAACCTCCTCTAGCTTCTCATCAGTTTTGAAAATAACATATCGATGTGTCTTCTTTCTCTGAAGCTCTAAGAATATGTCTTTGCAGTGATGTTTGTTCTCATTTGTATTACTCTAAATTTGTTCCAAAGTAGTGTTGCAGAAGAACCAAGCTAAGCCCATGTTATTCCAGTTTTATGCTCAGTTATTAAAGGTTTGTTTGAGCATTTGATCTTTTGTGAAATTGTTCAAACTTCACTTAATTTCGTGTTTGTTTGAGTTTTGTTTCATTTTGTGATTACCAATCCTTAAAAAAGTTGCTCATTTGGTATAATAAATGTGCCTTAGCTGAGTTTATTGAGTTCAGAAAATGGGATTTTAAGTAAAATTTTAAAAATACTGATTTTGCCACATCGGGATGCAAAATCGCCGGTTGATGTGGCGATTTTTCTTTGCCATGTCAGCAAGCAAAATCGCTTGTTAACGTGGTGATTTTATTTAAAAATTTATTGAGGATAATTATATATTATTAATACCATATTATAAACTCATAAAATCAATTTTATTTAGCTCTGAAGAGTGGAAGACTTGTAATGAATCTCATTTTTTTTTGTGGAGGCATGGGTGCTTGTTTAATTATTCCTTTAAATTTATTTAATTTAACAAATAAATTAAAATTATATAAAATTTAATAATGTTATAATTTCAATATAAAAGAAAATTAATAAAATTTTAAAAATCAGTTTTATAATATAAAATAAAATAATTTTAATTAAATAAAAATTTCATTTAAATTTACATCAAAGGATAAATCAATTAATATTAATTTAAAACATTTTTTGTTTTCAAAAGTATTAAATACAAATTTTGAGAATGTGAATATCTCTGCAAATTTTACAAAGCAGAATTTTAAAAATAATATTTTAAAAAACTAAATAAAAGCTTAAATTATTATTTATTATAAATTAGCATGAATAATTAATTTAGTTTCACTCACTTAGATTGATTTATTTTTCACATTCTCAAAATTTAGTTATTTATTCATGCAAATTTAAGATGGACTTGACATCAAACATAATGAATCTTTGAGAGAAACAAAGTCTTCTTCTTTTCTTGCTGGTGGTGGAAGGATCGGGGTGGAATGACAGCAATTCGACGAACATCTTCCTTTTCGTGAGCGGCGGACTATAGGCAGAACCTGCTCCCTCCCGAGTGAGGAGATGTCTCAGGAAGTCTCATTTCATTGGGCTCATTAGTTTAATTTTTCTTTTTCTTTAAAGTTCTCTGAATACAAGTCAGCGACACAGACTTAGATTTGGACCCAATCTCAAATACTGACTACAATAGAGTTTAATCTCCTTCTTTCTCTTTAATGACAGACTTTCTTTTGAGATCAATTTTCTCAGGCTCAAAGATAGGGCGAAAAATGACGGACTTTAAGGTCCTCTTGGCAGCGGGAGCCTTTTCAACTAGAGTCCTCTTTCAATGAAGGGGAGTCTAGGTTCAATTCCAGGTTGAATTCTGCTGGTAGCTCTATGGCCTCTATAACAGTTGTCTTTATCACAATGTGAGGCAGGTTGTCGAGTATCATTTAAATTTCATCGAAATCGCACCCAAACTTAATTGGTGATCCCTAGTAACGGGCACTTTTGTTTGTCGAAAAGCCTGGCCCTCAAGTAAACAAAAAGTCTAACCTCGAGAAATCCATTATTGCAATTTGGAAAAATTTAGATTATTAGCCCAATTTGTCCTGAGAACTCCATTCTGTGTTTTATGACTAGTTGTGTAAATTGACATTTTATTTTATTGAGTTTTGTTCTTGCAACAGATGAAAATTTCAGCAAGATAATTTGGACCCCCAGTCCCAAGGCTGGGAAAATGTTGAGTTTGATTATTTCATTTTGTTGAACGTTTTGGTGTTGAGTTGTTCTCATTTTATCAAAAGTTAATTTTCATCACTGAGGTCGCTATTAATTAATTTTAAGCTAAGATTCTAGGACTCGATCATTTAAGGGTGTTTAAACGAACAGTTCTAAAATCAAAGAAATGTTGGTCGTACCATGCCCAAGAATAAAAATGAGCAAAATATACCAACAAAAGAAGGGTAACCTGGCTTGTGCAGGGCATATCCACATCACTAATGTACGAGGACGAGTTCATCAAGCAAAGTTGGAGATAGAAGTCCCCAGTGGATCGGTAATATTTCAAGTTCATGTCCAGTTTTATCTTCATACCGACATAGGGCTCTTGGATGTCGCACAAATTCAAAGATTTTGATTGTTTGAATAATCAAGCGTGTCACAGAAAGTAGTAAACGCCTCAGAAGGTAGAATTACAACTTTACGATGGGTTTGATTATTTAAGAATTGGATATCTACATTGGTCCATGATTAAATCGTTTAGGTCATTTCCCTTATTTAATCTAGAGACTAGATAGGATTTAGATTAGTTCCGAGGTCTTCTCCTTCATATAGAGTAAGCTCATATAGTTAATTACATCTTAAGCAACCAAATGTACTTAAGAAAACTTTCTATTAAGGTTGTGGTTTCGTCCTCGTGAAATTTTTAAGTTTAGGCTTCCATGAAGGGATAGATTCAAAAATTGAACAATTATTAACGAAAGCCAAAGGGAGATAAGGTAGGGGATTCTTGAATATACCAAGAAAATCTCAATAATACCCCAGACTATCCTATTGTTTGGTTTTTGTCATTTTCTGAAGAAAGATTTTAATGTTTCATCTTGATGTTTTATTAAAATGTTAGAAATTCTACTGCATGGCATATAATCATGGATGAGCCTGAAGATAAGGATTTACGTTGTAACTGCATGGACGACCTTGGAGTCCTAAGGTGAAGTTCGTGGAAAGAAGTGAAACTTTAGAACCCTAATCTAAAAGAAGGGAAAACATCCAATGCATTGGACTACAACCCTACATGGAAAGGGCTGCCATCTAAATCACATAATCACATTCAAAACCATGTATGACCGATTTCGACGATGCAAGATTGGGTGGGTTGTTGTTTATTAGAAGTTGTAGGCCTTACAACTTGATTATAAATCAAACTGCATAGCTATGTATGGTATTCATAATGTTCTAAGACTAATGCAAACATATTTTAAAATTTCAAATTTAAATGTTTTATACCTCACTACACTCAATCGTCTAGTCTTAATTGTTGTTGAGTGCATCAAAGCAAGATGTGTAATGGATTATGCAAGTCCTTGATGATAAATGCATAGAAGGATTATTTGAAAAGCCAATCAATATGTTCAGGCAGAACTCACTTTATAAGGTAGTGGTTCTTAGGGTCAAACCACCCCTTTCCGTGCAATGAGTGTGGGTTTGAAGAGAAGGAAATGGAGCAATATGTTATGCATATATCTATAGATCGTGTTATCATTCATATTTCTAAGCTAAAAGTGAGTCTCTACTCATATTTATTTGATGTCAATCGAGGTTTTTAGATGTATAATGTTCTTATGGTTGTGAAAGTGGTGATTTATGTGGTTTTGGCTATGAATTTTATTTTGAAAGGTTAAATTGAAGTATATTTAGGTTGGGGTAGAAGGTTTAGTTCTTTAGGGAGCCTACCGGTGATCCATGCAAAAGGCAAAAATGTGAATATCGACATATAAATTTGGCAGACCTATCCAATGAATACAAACAAACTAATAAAATGGGTACCAATCCTAACTTATATCAAGCTCATCAACTGACACCATCTGTGTTACCGTTGATGGTATAGTTGAGGTTCATCTTTTGCTTCATGTTTCGTCTTCTTTTGGATAGTTCAGATGTTTATAGACAATTGACCACAACCTGCCTAACTCTACAAAAGAAAAAAAAGGCTTAAATAAAAAATTCTTGGTTACTACAATAACTTATTTATTTAAAGCAGCTTTGCAAAAACAGAGTTAGCACGCTTCATTCCAATGTAAATGTGTTTATTTTGATTTTTTATTATTTTTTTTCTTGATAACCCGGTCAAGCTGTCAATGACTTTCTGTCGTCCTGGGGTTGTCGAGTTCCCTGATCTACTTAGTCTAGAGAGATGGACAAGCCTACTCCGACGGGAAGATTCCTATCAACAATCATGGGTTGCATTCTCCAAGAGATCTTCGTAGATCCAGGTAGCAGGGTTAAAGTTGTGTCGACGATCTTTGTTCATTATGGTTTCATTTAATTTTTAGTGTCTTTTTCGAATTTAAGGGGTTTGAAAATATTAGGTTTCTTAAGATTTCTTAGCAGATTAAATTTTGTGATTTATTTTGTTTTATTTTTTATGTTTCCCATGGTTTTGTCCTCCTAGGGTCATTGGGTTTCTGATTTGATTAGTCACGAGTGACTGGAAGGTACTTCGATAGTAGCCATGGGTTGACTTCTTTGAAGTTCCTTCTCAAACCAAGTTGTGTTTTATGGTTGAAGTTTAGGTTTTAATGATTTCTAAGGTGTGTTTTATCTCGTGCCTTTTATGTTTATTACATTTTTTTTTTATTTTATACCCTATTGTCTCCAAGGTGTATTTTAAGTCAAGTGTGTTTTTATTCTCTTATGAGAGGTCAAACACTCCTTAATCCGAGTTACCGTTGTCAATTTGAGTTTGATTCGGGTTAACTTAAGTTAGTCTGTGTTAGTTTAAGTTAATTTGGTTGGCTTATGTTGGGTTAAAATTGATTTGGGGCCTAGGTGATCCACCTTAAATTACTTAGTTTTACTGACATTTCATATTCATTTATGTACATTATTTTTATGATATTGCACTTTAAAGGAAGATATTTTACATTTTTTTGGTTTTAGGTACAAGTAATGGAGTTTTAGTGAAAATGAAGCAGAAATGGTGCAATATTGAGCGAAATTGTGCAAGGAAGAAAATTTTGATCTGGCGCATTTTGATATCACTTTCTATGCTTAATTTCCTCCATATTTTTCACATATTTTTGAATGAATTTATACTTTAAAGAAATGTTATTTTTAAGTTTATCTTGTAGGTATAACACTAGGAGCGAACCAGAGCTGAAACGAGGTGAAACGGAGCCAAAACGGAGCAAACCAGGTGTGCTGCCCGTAGGGTGGCTCTATAGCGTCAGACACGACTTTAAATAGGCAATATAACACCAATTCCGACTCCATAGCACCCGAGACGATTTTTGGACGGCTTTTGAGCAATTCCGGACCATTCTGGGATGTCCTGGAAGCTTATGGATGGCTTGCACTCCGCATGGAGTAGTTAAATGAATCTAGAAACTTGGAAAGGCTCTTGGATGAAGAGATGTATCTCTTGGAGTGAAAGGGTATGCCTTTTGGATGAAGAGATGTGTCTCTTGGGGAAAGGATGAGTTTTTGTGCCTCTTAAATAGGGGTGCTGACGCCTTTCATGAGAATTATTTAGGAAGTAGTTAGTATGTGTTTTAGGAGGAGTTTTTAGTGAGATTGAGAGATAATTTGGTGTGATTCTATGGAGATGTAGATTTCTCCTGGAGAGATTGGTGAGGGATTTTGAGAGATATGAGTAAGGGTGTATGAGCTACGCATGGAACGACATGAAACTTTATTAGAGAGATTCTCATATTTCTTTCAGAGGGAAAAAGTTAAGTATTTTATTTTTCAGTATCTTATCAATACTCTAAACACGTTCTAGTGAATTTTCTTTGATTTAAACGAAGTTTCCTGTTGTGTTTTATCCATGCTTCGTAAGTAGTTTTATTTACTCTTTTCTTTTAATATAAAGTAGTTGCATGTGTAAGAAATTTATTTTTTGATAGAATTATTTTTATTTTCATGTGATGAGAAATATCTTCTTTGTTTTTTTGACATAACTTAAGTGACAATAAGTCATGTTAAAATTTGTTGTGAGTGAAAATTAAACTCGAGAGAGCGGTGATCTTGTAACTTAAGTGCACTAACATTGACCGGTTTGACTGGTAAAATAGTTTAGGGGGCAATTAAACTCTTAAGGAAATATAATTTAATAATATGTTTCTATTAGATGCTTCTAGATGACAGATAGTTGCATAAAACTAATAGAATATTAAGCATACCTATACACTCGAAAGAGGATAGGTAGACATATGTTCCTTGTTTGCACATAATTTATTACTTGATTATGTCAATCATTTTATTGCTTATGTCATTATCTTCATTTTACTTTTCTTTTGCAATGAAATAGATGTATGTTTAGGAATTTAGATTTTCTTAGATATTCTCTTATTTAATTAATGTGATGGTTTTTTTACCTGCTATTAATTTACTTTACAAACTAATCACTTGTAATATTAAAATTTGTTACAAAACATAATAACCCGGGAGGGCTATGATTTCACCAACTTGTGAATGCCAACTTTCAACTTGGGTAGAACTGTTACGATCACTCGAGGGGTAGTGCAAATAGATGAGGATATAAGTTTTAATGAGCATAGAATTGATGTTTCTAGGGTGACAAATTAGATTCTTTTATCACTTCAGTCTAGAGTTTGGATCGTAAGGGTCCCTAGTAAGTCCTATAGAGAGGGCACAGTGGGTAGTCTGGAAGTGAGGCCAGAATCTACTCAACACTATTATACAAGCTGGTGAACAACTTTAGGTTAGCCAATGTTATTTGGTAGCACCGAGAGAGTAAAAAATATGAATGCTCCTATTTGTCACTGGCTACATTAAATTCTGAGTATTTCATTCCTACACATCATTTATGTCATTGCACGAGAAGTGTGGTCTTTAAGATCTCAAAATTATCCAAATTAATTTATCTAGAAAAGTTATCTTTAGATTTAAAATTTTCATTTAGAAACAGTTATTAGAAAAATCACTTTAATCGACATCCAAACTAAGACTTGATAGTAGTAGACTAGAATTAGCCTAAGGGATTTCTTACCTTGCTTCTCTATGGGATTGATACCGGGGTCTTAAAAGAAAATCCTATATTAATTGAAACGATATGTTTACTTGTGTAGAACCCCTAGTGTATGAAATATAAATCAAATTCTAAATTTTATAAAATATTATTCTGCACAATAGGCACTTAAATATAATTGGGTCAAGTTTTTTGCCATCTTTTGGAGCTTAAAAATCTACGTAACAGGTCACTAGGTTAGGCTGGGTTGACCCAAGTTGGATTTAAGTTGATTTGAGCTAGCTCAGGTTTGGTTGGGTTGACCCAAATTAAATTTAAGTTAACTTAATTGAGTCAAATCTAAGTTAGGTTAGACTTGAGTTAGTTTTAAAGTTGATTTAGGTTGAGTTGAGTCTAATTTAGGTGAGACCTTAATTAAATTTAATGTTGGTTTAGGGTTATGTCAATGTTTGGGTTAGACCACTGTCGGTTTTAAAACTAGGATAGGTCTAATTCGAGTTAGACTTATGTCAAGTGCAGGTTAATTTAGGTCTGATTTACGTTAAACCAAAGTTAGGTTTAGTATAAGGTTTGATTAATTCAAGTTTAAGTTGGGTTACACTTGAGTTGATTTTAGTTTAAGAATTTTTTAAGTCAAGTCTAAGTTGGGTTAGGCTTGATTTAGGTTCAAGGTTGAGTTTGGGGTTATGTCTGAGTTAAGTTTGATATAATTTAAGTTTTAGATTAAAGTTCAATTAGATCTAAGTTAGGTTTGACCTAAGTTAAATCTTAAGTTTGTTCATTAAAATAATTCCATAATTAAAGGGGTTGTGATGAGATTAACCCTCTTTACTGTTTTCATTAGGAAGTGATCCTAAGTTTTTTCATAGTTGTTTTTCATATTTAATATAAGTTTAGGAGACAATTTGCGCTAAAATGAAAATTTTATAATGTTACAAATCTACCCTTATTGTTCTGATTTCATTTTTAAATTTTCAAAAATGAAAATGATCATTTTAATGTATAGAGTTAATGCCCTAATCTTCCTTTTTAATTTTTCATTTTAATTTTACATTTTTATTTTTATTTTTATTTTATATTTTATAATTATTTTTCAAAATATTTATAATTTTGGTGTTACGGAGATTTAAATTTTTAGTGCATATTTTATAAGCCTTTTATGTATCTTTTTAATGATATTGCACTTTAAAGGAATGTATTTTGCATGTTTTTGATTCCTGGTACATGGAATGGACATTTATAGAAAATAAAAAAAAATGGAGTAAAAAAGATGATTTTTGTGTGGCGTTCTAGCACCACCCCTTGGTGCCATAGTGTCGTGTTGACCTCATTTTTGGTGAGGTTTTTCTTTCCTCTTTGTATTTAAGATCTAGCCATAGGACTTTCCCTTTGACTATGCTAGACGACTAGAAGTGAAACCCACCTATATAGAAATTCAAACCGTTTCTTAGCTCTCTTCGAAACCCTACGTGACTGGCCATAAACCTCTAGCACTTGGAAGGTTAGGACCAACTTGTGAGGATTCGAGGATGAGTCCCATAGAGTTTAAAAACTTCAGGAAAACCTATTATGACTTTCGTACATTCATACACGAATATCATGATTCAGACAATCGATGTGCATAAGTGTCAAAATTCACACCACCCACACTTTTTATTTTCTTCATAATTAATCAAAATTAAAATCAATTTCCAAAATGATCGATCACGAAGCAAAATCTCGACAAAAATTATATTTGAAGCATCTTTGACTCGAGCATCGATGAAGAGGTTCGAAACGACCCCAGATGACGAAACAGACTGCATGATCACGTCTAGAACGTCGATTTTACCTAAAGGGAATGTTCATATCGCCACGATATCGTATCCGCGCGAAAAATATGCGATTGATAGCTATATTATTATTATTATATAAAATTATATAAATAATATAAAAATAAAAACTATCACTCACGCATGGGAAATCTTTATCACNGGGGGTCAAGGACTAAAAAAATTTCCTCCATTTTTTGTTGGCGTTTAAAAGTTTGGCTTTGAAAACCAACAACACTTACTACTCTTCTCCAAAGCCAAGCAACACCTGCCCTTAAGGCAGTCCCCCCTTTCTCTCCCTTCCTTTGCTGCATCCTCCGGCGAGCTTCTCTCTGAAGAATTCTTCCCACCGGCGAGCCTCGGTAAGGTAAGCCCCTCTCCAATCTTCCCTTCCTCTTCTTCTTCCTTAACGGCGAGAGAGTAAATTAAATAAAAAAAAAAAGAAACGGGAACTTTACATACATACCACCCAAATACTTTATATTTGCAAAAAATATATATATATTTACATAAATACCTCCCAACTCATTTTATTTACAGCAAACAAAACAAAAAAGGAGAAGGAAAGTTTACATGCATACCACCTAAATCTTAAGAATAAAAAATAGAAATAAAGAATAATAATANAAAAAAATCTCTCTCCCACGCCTCTCTTCTCTCTCTCTCTTTTCCCCCTCTTCTCTCATGCGTTAAAAAAAAATCTCTCTCTCTCTCAAGCGGTTCTTCTCTCCCATTCTCCCCCCACTCTCCCTCCCTCTCTCTCTATCTTCCTCTTCTATATAAGATCCACCAATCCAAACTCTCACACTTGTTGTGTNATATATATATATATATATTTATAGTCATTACATAATATAAATAAATAATAATAATATACATACATAGTAAATAATAAGAATGATAATAATAATAAATAAATCATAATAATAACGTCTTAATAATAATAGTAATAATAATAATAATAATAATAATAATAATAATGTAATAATAATAACAATAATGATTATAATAGGAAGGATAAAAATAAATAGTGATAAATACATATACTAATACACATATGTACATAAATAGTAATAATAGAATCATTNTTCAAGAAAGAGAGAGAGAGAGAGAGAGCCCTACCTCTTGGTTAGCCTCTCCTGTTTTTAGTTTTGGGCTTTCCCTAGAAATGGTTGTATAAATTTTTACATAAAATAGAAAAAATACCAAAATAATAATATTTTAGTTGGCATGTAGCGCATTATGTTGTATAATATTGCTCTACTATAGAGTGAGCTATTAAAGTCAGTCTAACTTACTGATTTAACCCACCAAACTAGCTGGTTAAACTGATTAGGCAAATTCTTAAGNATACCAAAATAATAATATTTTAGTTGGCATGTAGCGCATTATGTTGTATAATATTGCTCTACTATAGAGTGACCTATTAAAGACAACCTAACTTACTGATTTAACCCACCAAATTAGCTGGTCAAACTGATTAGGCAAATTCTTAATTTGACTAGATTAGCTAATCTAATTTTTATATTATCTAATCGAGTCGGTCAATGTCGGCCGAGCAAGTTTGTCAAGTTAACCTATGTACTGAATTAGTTAAAATCAGCTACTACTTGTGCCTCTTTAAGAAAAGCTTAGAATAATNTCTAATTTTTATATTATCTAATCGAGTCGGTCAATGTCGGCCGAGCAAGTTTGTCAAGTTAACCTATGTACTAAATTGGTTAAAATCAGCTACTACTTGTGCCTCTTTAAGAAAAGCTTAGAATAAGTTGATTAGGCCACATTTTTGGTGCTAGTCAAATTTTGAACTAGGTCAATAGGTATTTGACTATACAAAAATAAAATTTTAGCATGTTTTATCAGATTAATATCAATAAAGTTAATCCAAACACAAAACATTTCAATTATAATGTAGACATTTGGTGAAATAATAGAAAATTTACTACCAAATCAGTTCCATGTTATAGAAGTACTCAATATATTTATTAGAAGGTATTCTTCAAATCCCATAATAGAACAAAGTTGACATTAGGAAGCCAATTAAAGGCCAACATTTTTAATAACATAATCCATATATGGAAAGTTCTTATCCAATTACTACCAACATATTAAAGTTCCTAAAATTATATTTTATGCCCCAAAAAGTAAACTAGTTCTTAACTCATAATCCTCACAAAATTTTATACAAATTTAAAACAAAAATTGAATTCTCTAAACATTTATATAAAATAATACCTAGAATAAATGGGTTAAAATTAAATTCTTCATGTACAAAACCAAATATGGCATAAAAACTAATTAAGTTTAACAAATTCTTTATTCCCATNACATTAGGAAGCCAATTAAAGGCCAACATTTTTAATAACATAATCCATATATGGAAAGTTCTTATCCAATTAATACCAACATATTAAAGTTCCTAAAATTATATTTTATGCCCCAAAAAAGAAAACTAGTTCTTAACTCATAATCCTCACAAAATTTTATACAAATTTAAAACAGAAATTGAATTCTCTAAACATTTATATAAAATAATACCTAGAATAAATGGGTTAAAATTAAAGTCTTCATGTACAAAACCAAATATGGCATAAAAACTAATTAAGTTTAACAAATTCTTTATTCCCATAATAACAACAACAGCAACAACAACAACAACAACAACAACAACAACAATAATAATAATAATAACAACATGAAATCTTAAAGTTAGAATTATGAGAAAATTACAATAATTAAAATGAGATTATTCCATGTGCCATTCATCCAACCAAAAAAAGATATTATCAACACCAATACTCCAAGAAATGGTTTGGTCAAGAAAATTTCAAGCACTGTACAAATTCAAGCAGAATCATGCTTAAGAGTTGCCAATAATGGATTAGAATTAGAGCAAAACTTATCATTCACTTTTTTAGGATATACTGGTTTGTTTAAACAAAATTTTCATTATAATTTAAAATGTAAGAACTTCACTCAATCCTTCGGCCATTTCAAACCCAAACCATCATCATGAAAAGGAAGACAAAACTTCATCTTATAATTCTTTCAGTTTATATAAATTATTATTGAGAGGAGAAAGAATAGGATCAAAATACGCAGACATGGAATTTAATTNTGTACAAATTCAAGCAGAATCATGCTTAAGAGTTGCCAATAATGGATTAGAATTAGGGCAAAACTTATCATTCACTTTTTTAGGATATAATGGTTTGTTTAAACAAAATTTTCATTATAATTTATCATGTAAGAACTTCACTCAATCCTTTGGCCATTTCAAACCCAAACCATCATCATGAAAAGGAAGACAAAACTTCATCTTATAATTCTTCCACTTCATATAAATTATTATTGAGAGGAGAAAGAATAGGAACAAAATGTGCAGGNACAATAACAACAACAACAACAACAACAACAACAACAACAACAATAATAATAATAATAATAATAATAATAATATAAAAGAATATAAATGTAAATAATAAATATGATATAATAATAATATTAATAATAATAACAATAATAATAATAATATATAATGATAACATATAATAATAATAATAATAATAATAACACGTATACATATTTAAATAGTAATAATAATAGAAGGAAAAATAATAAAATACCATAATAATAATAATACTATAATAATATATAGGTAGTGATAATAATAGTATTTACTTATAATGATAATAATATGATGTAAATAATAATAGATTGATAATAGTATATAATAATGATAATAAATAATAATAATAATAGTATATTATAATAATAATAACAATGATAACTAATAATAGCAATAACTATATATAAACATAATTAAATAATAGTAATGGTAATAATAACGACTGCGATAATATTAAATATTAATAATAATAACACATACATTCATAATAACAATAACATAAGTGATAATAATATTAATAATGGATAAAAAAACAAATAATAACAATAATATAATATACATAATAATAATATATAAGTAATGACGATAATATTATATAAGGATTATAACATACAATAATAATAATAATAAGTAAAAAAAATATAATACAAATAACACATAAATAATGATAAATTGATAATAATATATAATGTAAATGTGATGATGATTATAATATATAAGTAATAATAAATAACAATAACGAAGGCACTAATAACAATAGTAATAAAGAAATCATACATAGATAACAATAAATAATAACAATAATAATAAGTAAAAATTTAAATAATCATAACAATATATATACATACATATAAAATACTAATAATGAGTACATATATACACATACACATACAATACTAATAATAAATAAATAATAAATAACAATGAAAACATATAGATATGTCTATATAAATGATTGTGGATGCTAACATTTCAGTCGGAGTAGCGAGAAGATGACTTGTACACATTTATATTTTATACACTGTAACTTTATTTATTTACTTCATAACGTTTTTTTACCTGAATTTAGTTACCTTGCTTGCAAAACTTTTCAAAATTGAAAATTGCAAATCTATTTTCAAAAAAAAAAACTTAATAATACGTCCTCTTGAATTTACGAGATTCCTTCCGATGAGGTTACCCACGGTTGCTAACTAGACTTCCTCAGTTTAAATGAGCTTAACAAGCCATTTAGACTGAGTAAATTCAAAAGAAAATAGTGGTGCCAGAATGAGGGAATCGTGAGATCCTAACCAGTGTCGCTCTAATCAACTTTAACCCCCAGTACACTTGAACAACAACAACAACAAAACTTGTCATTGAAATATATACGATAAAACTTATTGAACCTTGGACCTTAGGACTATTACTTCAATGAGGAGCTTAGAGCTAACACCATGGACAACATGACAAGAATATATAGAAAAATATCTTTAAGAGAGCAAACGGGATCGTCATCAACAAATCTCTTCTTAGCTTAAACAATAAGCCATAGTGTTTCGAGGTAGTCCGTCTAATACGACGTAAATCCTCAACTCATCTTTTAGGCTTTTGCATAATCACGTTGTGAAACTTAAGCCCTAACTCGACTTAGTCTCTGAGGTTGTCGTTCGTTACAACATAAACCCTCATATCTTCCAGGCTATTTGTATGATTGTGTCATGCAATTGTAAGCCCTAAGTAAATAAAACTAGCAGGATGAAACATCAAATAACATCTTCTCAAAGTCAAAGCCAAACAAATAAGATAACTTGAGAGGTCACCTGGGTTCTCCTCGGATTCGTGATGTCCCCTACTCTTCATTCTTTTGGATTCCTTAAAATAATTGTTTCTATTTAAACTGCTCCCATTTGACTTTCCCGTGTCTAATCTTGAAAACCTAAATTTTAAAACCTTGAAGACAGAACCACTGATCTTAATCGAGAGTATTCTTAAGTCATTTAAGATGTAATTAACTACAAGGGCTTGCCTCTATAGGGAACTTGGAATCCAGGTAAAATAAACCATATTTAATCCTTATATTAGGTTGAAGAACTTGCCGACCATTCAGAAAGGGTTTCGCAGGCCTAACAGATGTCACATAATTCTTTGGTTTGAGTGGGTAAGCCTACTACAAGCGATATGTTTCTCCTTTAGGATAGTGTATTACTTTTGGTATCGTACTCAGCCGCCCAAACTATCCAATATGTGAGACCCGTTTGGTCTCATTATTTTAAAATAAAAAATTTTGTTTTTTTCAAAATCAAAATTACATAGATCCCTGTATATACTTGAATTAAAATTCAATTCCATTTTTTTGAAAATCCCAGCCAGCACCACACAGACTAGCGAGAAGGGCGTTATAGCACCCCAGATTAGCGTTATAGCGCCAATAACAACCTTTCTAAAAGATACATCGAATTTGGCTGAATTTTGAAGAGGTGTTTGAAGCAACCCTTGGTTCTTTTTTTTTTCTATTTAATGAGAAGGATTTAACCAAATTTAGAGACCTTTTGGAGCCTCAAAACTTAAAATGGGCGGCAATAATGAGTTAGGTTTTTCATATTTTCTGTTCAAGTGTAAGTGTGAGTGTGTTTTAGTGTGAAGAAGTTTGGAGATTTCTTAGAGAAAACTCTAAAAGTTTGCTTGGGGAGAAGACATAATGTACTTAGTCTTTGTATTTGAGGTTTTATTGTAAGAGTTGAATTTCAATTCAAATGTTTTATTTTTGTTTAATCTCCATGAATTTTGAGTAGTTCCATTTCTTTCTTCTTGTATATGGGACTTAATTTTGTGGGATGAGAATGATTTAAAGATTTCTTTTTTACTTTAAAAACTATGATGGTATTTTCATTGAATCTTCATTTACTTTGCAAAGTTTCCACTTTTGAGGTTAAAATCTATTGAGAAACATAATGACCTTAGAGGGTTATGACTTCACCCAACTAGTGGATGTAGACACTATTTTTGGGTATGGAGGAGTTGCCCGTCTCTGGTGGGGCGAGCTCCCGATTGAGCTGACCTACTAAGCCAAGCTCCAGGACAAGAGTTCCCTTTGCATGTGCTTAGAGGTGCAACCCACTCATAGCTCATACGATAGTAGCTCTTCCAACTCCGGGCTTGGTCGGAATCCGTATGGCATTTTGTTGTCATCCATTCTTCGGAAAGTCACGGACATCCTACAGTGTCGTACCCCTGGAATGCAGTGTTTGACAATGTCTACTCCATTTCTTTTAAGAATCAGGACTGAACCCACTGGTATTGGAATCTCCATGGATCCTCTGAACTTGTCAGGGCCAATGATATCAATTTATTTTCTAAATAGAATGCTGCTTTTTCTCATGAAAGAGACCGTGCAGAAATGTCTCACAAAATCATGATGATCTATATACAGAGGAATGCAGTCACCTTCATCATATATATTGATGATACAACTGTTGGGAATACAGTCGGTTGGAAGTATGCTTCATCAGACTATTCTCTTGATCATTCATTTTATCATGGGAGGTAGCAGATCCACCTCATCGTGTCTCAGAATCCCCGGGGGATTCCCTTGTCTGTCCTTGGTGAAGTTTTAACAACAGCCACATTGTATAGTAATCTTACCCTTTCCACACATCCATTTTCGTGACTCAGAATAGGTTCTTTCCATCAGAAGGCCTGCTCGACCTCTGTCTCTCAGATCAAAGATGCAGTAGAGAATACTTCCTTTGTCGCTTTCGGAGAAGACCCTGGTGTACAACTCCAAGTCTTCTAATATATTAATAAATCTTCCTTGAACTTCTTCATAGAATTCAAACTCCCTTTTGTTTACTTTACTCATTTTATAGTATTATGACATGCTGACGATTGACGGCTGTCAAGAATACTCCCTCATTTCAATATCAGCAGGAATTCAGGTTGGTGTTGTCTCTATCTCCAGCGAAATATATGACCCCGTGTTCAACGGGATATATGGCTCCCCCATTGCGTGATCAGTGCTCTGAAATCCATCCTCGGTGGATGCGTACTCCTCCAAAGTACTATAACGCTCTAGATGGAGAACGTTGTAATCCGAGCATTCCACAGATGCCCGTGTAACTGGTGTCCATGCGAGAATCTCGGCGTTCCATGTCGGAAAACCCATACAAAGAGCGTCTAAAACTCATAGTGTGTCTGGATTTGGAGCAAACTCGGACTCATCCTCTGTGACAGGCAAGCTAAAAGAGGTCTCTCTCATGTCTGGATCATAGATTTTCCCCTCAAGGATAGGGCTAAGCAAGTTTTCTGTTGGGTGTAGCACATTCGGAGTTTGGTGCAAGACCACCCCATGCACTTGACACTGGTGACATCTTTTGGTCGTATCCATGCAGTCAGACATTATTGTTGGCCAATAATATCTGAGTCGCTTGATCTTCATTTTCATCTTTGGTCCTGACTGGGGAGCTCCACACAATCTGACATGTACTTCTTTGACAATATTTTTTGCTTCGGTTTTGCTTAAGCATCGCAACCACATCTGGTTGAATGATCTTCCGTAGAGGACATCATCTACTATAGCATATGACATAGCCCTTCTTGTGATGTGATGTGTTGTTGACTTGTCCTCTGGAAGCTTTCCAGTTTACAAATATTCTATTAATGGCTTACGTCAATCTTCGTTGATATCGGCAACTGCAATCATTGTTTCTTCCTCTTTTCTAAGCTTTTGTAGTATGTCGAGGTCTACTCGAGACAACACCTGCCTTCCTCGTACTATAATGTCAATGAAATCCTCTGGTGGACATGCCAATTCCTTAGCAAGTTTTGCTTAAGCGTCAGCATGGGCATTATCTCCCAGAGGAATCTAGTAGAAAGCTACATTTGGAATCTGCTCCAGCAGCTTCATTGTATTCCGGTGGTATTCTGCTAACCTTAGCTTTAAAATCTTGTACTGTTCTGCGACTTGTTGGATGATGAGTTGAGAATCGCCATAGATGATAATATCTGTTATATCCATTGAGATTATCAACTCTAATCCAGTGATTAAGGCTTCATATTCTGCTTCATTGTTCGTACATGTCTCTATCAAGTGGTATGAGAATCTCAGTATACCCTTATCTGGCATGATAAAGATTAAACCAATCTCTCCTTTGCCTGGTATAACTGTGTCTGATTTTTTGTCCTTTTTGGCTGACGAAGCTCTGATAAAGTACATCTCCCAGAGTTGCGCACTGGAAAAATCCATCTGTAATACTTATTTATTTGGTAACTTGTCATCAAGAGGGGAACTAGTTGGCAGTGGGTGTGCAGCCAGAAAATCAGCTAAAATTTATCCCTTGATAGCACAGAGGGGAAAAAAACTTATACCAAATTGCAATAAAATCATCGGCCATCTTGCTAGACATTCAAAAAGTTGGTTAGGTCATCAAATATTGCAACTAATTAACTTTTGAAATTAGGTTAATCTTATGAGAATGCATGTAATGTCTAAGCTTTTGGGCGGCAAAAATTAAAGCTAGACAATGCTTCTCAATAGGTGGATACCTTATCTCCGTCGGTATTAGACGACAACTCAAGTAGTAAAGTGCGTTTTATTTACCCTTGTCATTGACTTAGGCTGAAAGGGCTCCGAGAGAGTCATCTAGGGCTGCAGTATAAAGTATCAAAGGTTTCCCTGGGATAGGGTCAGCCAAAGCAGGAGGTGTCATTAAATATTACTTAACGTCCTCAAAAGCCAGCTGACATTTTTCTTCCTAAACGAATTTGACGTCCTTTTTAATTAATGTCGAGAAGGGCTGACACCTACCTGAGAGATTAGAAATAAAGCATATCAAGTATGCAAACTTCCCTTGGAAAGAACGTAGTTCTTTTAAAGTTTCGGGGGGATGCATCTCCAAGATATCTTTAATCTTATCCGGGTTGATCTCGATTCTATGATGACGGACAACGAATCCTAGAAGGATTCATCTTGAGGTCATATCGTCGTAACCATTCTAATACAATCCTTAAATCGTACAAATGGTCTATTTTTGGTTTACTTTTAATGACCAAATCATCCACGTAGCATTCCACCTGTTTGTGAATGAGGTTGTAAAAAATTTTTGTCATAGCTCGTTGGTATGTCGCTTTGGCATTCTTCAACCCAAACAACATCACTATGTACCCAAAAATTCCAATAGGCGTTCTGAATGCTGTAAGTGTTGTATCCTCAGGAGCCATCTTGATTTGATTGTATCCTGATGAACCATCCATGAAGAAGAAAATTTCATGTGTCGAAGCGATATCTACCATCATTTCTGGCATCGAAAGTGGAAATTCATTTTTTGGACACGCTTTGTTCAAATCTTTGAAGTCGACACAAACACGTATTTTTCCTTGTTTCTTCTTAACTGTTACAATGTTAGCTAACCATGTGGGGTATTGCTCTTCTCTTACAAAGTTAGCGTCTATTAATTTCTTCACCTCGACAATGACTTGTTGCTCTATTTTGAGGCGCATTCTTCTTAGAGCTTATTTTATTGGGGTCATGTCTTTGTCCACCTCGAGTTTATGTACTGCAACTTCTGCTAACAGTCCCGACATCTCATCATAACTCCATGCGAAGCAGTCTTTGAATAATATTAACAGTTTGATTAATTCTAAGGATTTTTCATCATTGAGTAGAGAACTTATAAATGTAGGCCGGGGCTGCTCGATCGTCCTGGTGTCGATTTCCTTCAATTCAACAACAGTTGATTTGATTTCTTCCTCAAATTTTGGTGGAGCATCTTCGATCAGCTGATCAGTAGAGTCATCCTCCATATCAAGGCAATCGTCTTCCGATCTACTAGTGACAATCATGCTAAATTCTGAAGCATCGGCTGGTCCGACTGTACCAAATCTGAGACCCACTTTCGAATTAGGAGTTCGACTTTTAATATTTCATATTTTTGTCAAAAAGTTGTAACTGGTCCTTTGGTATTTGTTTTGTCAAATGCCCCTGTTGAATTCTACGCCCGATATTTTTTTATTTCCCTATTTATTTGCACCCAACTTTCAAGGCCTTTGACCTCCCTAAATCTTGGATGTAATTTTCACTTTTGTTGTAAAACTCAAAATATTTTAATAAATTAATTGACCAGATTGAAAGTAAATTAAGATTGAAGTGAAAAGATTATCACAACTTCTTTAACATTCTCATGACACAACCAATTCAAATCACCATTTCACAAAATCTGAAGACAAGGAGAAAGACAGAGAAAACTACTTAGAACTCTTGGAGAAGCTACGACAAAACTTGCAATTTATATATAAAAGCAAAGTCATACAAACTTCAATAAGTAAATACAACTTATCTCTAATTTCTCCCCAAGCAAACTCCTCGAAGTTCCTTTGAATCTCTTCATTTCTTTACAACACATAGAATTCTCCTTCGAAGCGGCAAGAAGGAAGAAATCTCTCACTTTCCTTCCACTCTTACAATCTCTCGAAGAATTCCTCACAATACTAACCACTCTCTACACTCTAATGGGCACTACAAACAACAAATGCTCCAGTGGACACCCCCTGGACACACCAGTGGACACCCCCTGGACCACCAGCGGACACCAAAATTGTTTCTTTTAATGTTTGAAGAGTTTTCAAGAGTTGCTCAAGCGTCCCTTCAAAAATCGTTCACATTCAATGCATCTGTTAGGAGAACCGACATGCTCGCAATCGTCAGCCTCGATGGCGCCGTCGACGGCCTTCTAGAGATATTTAATTCTGGACTCTCGGGAAATACTCACCGTCGGTGGTGTCGAGCTCACTGTCGGCGCCCAAAATCAAATCTTCATATTTTTGTCCTTTTTGCTCCAAATTTGCTCCTTTTTGCATCTTTTTGCTTCAATGATCATAATTCAACATACTTGCAACAAAACATAAAAAATATATTCTTTAAAGTGCAATATCATAAAAAATAGTGTAAAATAGGTATGAAAATCTCAACATATTTTTTTTTGCATATTTTTGCTCTATTGACCCTAATTCATCATTCCTGCAACAAAACATCAAAAATACCTTTCTATCTTTTTGCTCCAATGACCCTAATTCATCATTCCTGCAATAAAACATCAAAAATACCTTTTTTAAGAGTGCATTAACATACCATAATTCATCATACCTGAAACAAAAATAAAAAATACCCTTCTTTAATGTGCAATATCATCAAAAAAAGTATAAAAGATGTATGAAAATCTCAATATATTTTTCTTTGGTCAAAATCCCCCAAACTTAACTATTACTTGTCCTCAAGTAATTTTAGTTCTACTTAAAGTGCAATATCATTAAAACAGTATAAAATAGGTATGAAAATCTCAACATATTTTCCTTGGGTCAAAATCCCATCAAACTTAACTATTACTTGTCCTCAAGTAATTTTAGTACTACATAAAAGTTATGATCTACTGCGGTAAAATTTTAATTCAAAAATATTATAAGTTTGATTTAAGTAAATACCATAGTGAGATTTCAGAAAATTTTCAAGTAATTAAATTAACTTTGTAGGTACAAGACTTTCTAGTCAACAAGTTTAAGAGTTCTAGTTTTCTATTCATTTCAAGAATGACTATATGTTGTAATATCAAGTCACTTAAAATATTCAAATAATAGGAACCTCATGAGAACATTACTAGTAAAATATGTTATTCCATAAATATAAGTTCAGGATTGTATTTAGTTTTTCCCTTTAGGTAGATCCAAGTGAAACCAATTTTTGAATAGACATCTCATCAAGCTTCTCCTCACTTATATATTTTTTTCACTTGGATTGCTTTCAATCTTTTATATTTTTCTTTTTTTTTTCAGGGATTATTGTCAATCCTTTCTTTTTCTTTTTCAAGTGAAGATTATTATATTTAGGTAGTCTTTAATAATTTTGAGCTTCACTATTCTTTTCCTAAATTTGAAACTCAAAGCATTCCTTTACCCTATAAGTATTTCATAGCTTTTACATCATTAAGCCCCAATTTTTTCTTCTCAAATGAATTTCTAAAATTCTTAATATTTTAAAATATAGTTTCCATTACTTTAAATAGTTAACTATAGTTTTATTCTCTTATACTAAATATCTTAATCTACAAAATTAATTTTTCTTACGAAAATATTCCTTTAAATCTACCATAATATGTAAATATCTACAAAATATAGTTATCTCAATTAAATTTATTTCAAAAAATCATATTAATAATTTTTAAAAATATTTAAATTGAGAGCATATAATAGTTAATATTGTTTTTCCCTCCCCCAAACTTAAATTTTTCAATATGGAATGATACAGGTGGAAAGAAAAATTCTAAATATAAATCATACCTCAGTTTTTTAAGCATTTTCATCTTTCTAACTTTTTGCAGTTTCTTCTCAAAATTTTTAATTTAACTGGTCTGTAATATTATGAGCTTTCTATACATATAAATCATTAGAGAATTTGATGGGTAATGAAATTTTGAAATAAGTACAAAACTAAACATTATACAAATATTATATTTCACTAACACAACACAATACTAAGTAAAAACAATTACAAATACATTAACATGCAATTATAAAAATCACGTCACATTACAATTTTACAAATTACTAATCAAAGTCTATAATAACTACAGATGCAAATTTCAAACTACAACACTAAACATTTATAACAATAATTAAAAATTTTTTAACTGCAAACATAAAATAAAACATTGAATAAAATGAAAGTACAAACAAACGTACATCTATCTTTATCACAAAATTACAAAATAAAAGTACATCAATCACTATCATATATCAAAATCCCATACTATATCCTCGTCTTCCTGGTCAGCAGGTGGATTGGGTTGATACTGGGTATAATGGGGGCATTCAGGAAAAGTAACATCAGGCTCACCTCTATAGTGTCGGGCCTGAGCTTCTTAGTAAGCTATCTCGAAGTCAGAATGTCTCTGTAGGTATTCACTATCATAATCATGTCTACGTTCAAATCCCTCAATTCTTTCATTTATTTCCTCTATACTCTTCCGCTGTAAGGTTAACTCATTCATTAAATCTTGAAGGGTAGGGGAACTAGAGGAATGAAGGTCATAACTAGTAGAGGGGATATCTCTACTAGTAGAGTGTTCTTTATTCCTACTCCCAGATCTCCATCTTTCATGGGATTCATACGACTAATGAGTTTCATAGGGTAAACCCATTCTTCATCATCTCCAGCTTCAACTCCAGAAAGTTAGAAAAGTGCACAAATGAGGTCAGGATGTCCCAAACCTGCACTTGCTTCACTCATTGTCATGGTCAAAATATTCTTCTAAATAATTCTCCCCACATTTATATTCTGATTATTCTGAATACAAAAATTCAGAATAGCTCTATCTCTTGTTACCTCACTATGGTGATAGGTAGGTAACAAAGTAGAGAAAACAAAATAGTGCCACACTTAAGATATGCATTCAACATGTAAGCAGAAAAATTTACCCATTTTCGTTGTTTTATCTTCCATGTCCATTTCCCATCAGTGAAAAAGTTAATAACATCTTTCAGCGGGTCTTCCATTGTACTTAACGTTTCATAATTGTAGATATAAGAGTTTGAGACTTCATAAAATTAGTTAATACGCGCAACACTAAACTCAACAGAAAACCCTCTTACTCGAACGGTTCCGTCCTCAGAATAGAACGCATTGGCATATAATTCTTTCACAACATTCACAATAGCCTTGTTGGTGGTATAACAAAAATTTTCCCACCTCCGTTCGGTAATAACTTATTCGATTTCTCCTCCTGGACTCTAAAAAACACGATCTTGTATACATTTCTTCCCTTTAAATATTGAAGTAAATCTCGACTGAGCCTTCATATTGATGAAGCGAGACTCGTCAAACTCAAGCTGCCTCTTTTTTCACGGATCCATTTCAATCTAATCAAAATTATAAAAAAAAAATTCCAAAATACACTTCAAATACTCAAATAATGGCTTCAAAGAGTGACTCTAAGAGTTCAAAACTAAGTTCCATGAATTTCTTCCAAATATTTTTTCCACATTCTCAATTTTTTTGGGATCTCCTCAATGTGGAAGAAATTCAATGTGAAAATCAAATATTTTTAGTTTGGAGTGAAGCTCCTATCGAAGGATGATAAAATCCAGTTTCTAAACGCTTTGAAATTGCCCTAAATCTAAGATCTTCGAGCCCTATATCAAAATTTTTATTTTTAGGAGGAAGGGGAAGTGAGTAGTGGCGGTTGATTTGTCAAAATCGTGGTTAAAAGTGTTTTTTCGGTATCTCACCGTCCGCAGGGTCGTCAGCGCCGTCAGCGACCTCTATTGAATTAAATAGCCTAAGTCTCGGGAAAAATCCACCGTTGGCAGCGTCTATGGCGCCGTCGGTGAGATTTTCAAAACTAGTTCAATTCTAGATTTTTGCGATTTCGATCAATTTCAAGCCTCGTCGACATTTGTTCAATTATTCTATACATAAATTTAAGTGATTAAATGATTTACTAACACAAATAAACATTCACACACAAAACATTACAATTATATATAAAATCCAAGGGTTACAATACATGTTACATGACACACATAAGTTTGGTATTTTCTCATCTTTAATACATCAATTCAGCGTCTCAATCCAAGCCACGACACTCTAAATGCTGAAAACGAACATTTTATGCTCAATCTCAACTATATTGAGATCTAAAAGCAAAATTTGAAAGTAAAGAAAATGCATAAGTTCAAATCAAATCACACACATAGAATATAAGTAGTAAAGTAATTCTACTACTCCTCCGATTTAGTGCTTGTTTTCGCTCTGATATCGCCCATCGATTGAACATGAACGAAGAGGTTATAGAAGGGTCGGTATGGGAATTCTTCAGTAGAGTTCTCTTCTATCAATCTCATCTTTCTAATCAATCGTATTAAACTTCCTTCGATATGTCCAGAGTGATCAAAATGCTCTTTCATCCTCCAGTCATGATGATAAAAAAAGTCAGAGATATTGTTAATTCCATTCATAACATTTTGTACCTCTTTCTCCAGTTTCTTGATTCTGCGTGGGATCACTAGTGTCTTTTCCGGAACTAAAGGCTGAACAGGAAGTGAACTCTGAGACGATTGATTCGTAATAATAGTCATATCATTTTCATCTTCATTGGCTGAGAACTTCTGGGTTGGGTCCAAAGGCTCCAAAGTAGAAGTACCTTTTCCCAATTCTCATAAGATACTTGAAACTGACTGTAGAGTAAGAAGATTGTTGAAGGATATCCAAGCCCATAAGTTGATCCATGATGATCAGGCCCAAAATAGACTTCACAATTATTGATCCAATATCAATCGACAATCCCATTTGAATACAATAATTCAGAATAACAATTTCTTTAATAACTTTACCGATCCTAATTGTCGGAAATAGTTTTGTAGAAATGAAGAAGTGCCAGTATTTAGAAACGGGGTTTAGAAGTGTAGCAGAGAAACTAACATGCCCATTTTCTCTCATTTCCCAATCTTCAGTCTCCTCCGTAAAAAATTGGTAGATCTCATTCATCAGATTTCTTGTTGGGGCGACATAAACATTCTCGATCATATATAACTCATTAATCCGTGCAGGAGTAAAATTTATTCATCTGCCTCACACATAGATGATTCCCTAGTTGATTCCATGCAAATTATCATAAAACTCCTTCACCACAGGAATGACTACGGTGGCAGTAGTGTAGCACAACACTTCCCATCGTCGTCGCACAATCATCTCTTCAATTAATGTCGAAAGATTGTTCAATCCTCTATTCATGAATCCTCTTTCTTTGATTAATCTCATCTTTGTCAACACTTTGTTGAAGATTCATTGCACCTCGGAACTAATGAACTTTCTCTGGTTGAACACTCAAAATCTAGGGTTTTTAGTGGAATTGGAAGCCATAGGGATAAATGTGGGTGACTTTCAATTTGTTTTTGGGTAATATGAATTTAAGAACCGAGTTTGGAAGTTTATACAGAGTAAATCTCGCCTAAAACTGCCAAAAACTAACATTTCAAACTCTGGAAACCGTCATCTCGCCGTTCTCGCTGTCGGTGACGTCAATGGCGTCGTCGGAGAGCCTTGAGAATTAATTGTCTGGACTCTCGAGAAAAACCCGCATCGGCGCCCAAGGCAAAAATTTCACAGTTCCACTCTGGTTTGAATGCGTTCTAATTTTTTCTATGGATCCAATTTTTATCATGATTCAAGGGTAAATATGAGTAGTAGAGTTCAATACTACCATAAACTAATGATAATTTCAAACAAAAACATTGTAATCTCCATAAAAATAAAAATAAAGATAACTATGGGTTGCCTCCCATAAAGCGCTTGGTTTAACATTGTCAGCCCGACCTACAGATATTATTCAGGTTGACTGAATATTAAAACTTCTTTAAAATTTGGTTTTTTACCCTCAAAATAAGGCTTTAATCTGTGTCCATTTACTTTAAATCTATTCTCAGTCTTTTCATCTTCAATTTCAATAGCTCCGTAAGTATAAACTCGAATCACAGTAAAGTGTCCTAACCAACGAGACTTCAATTTCACAGGGAATAACTTTAGCCTTGTATTGTAAATCAAAACTTCTTATCCTGGTTCAAAGTTCTTCTGGTTAATCTTTCGATCATGCCATAACTTTAGTTTCTTCTTATAAATTCTGTCGTTATCATAAGATTCATTTCTTAATTCTTTCAATCCATACGTTAACAATCTCTTCTTACCAGCATCTTTCAAATTATAATTGAATTCTTTAATTGCCCAATATGTTCTTACCAGCATCTTTCAAATTATAATTGAATTCCTTAATCGCCCAATATGCTTTATGCTCCTATTTATTCTATCGTTATCATAAGATTGATTTCTTAATTCTTCCAATTCATTCATTTGTAACAATCTTTTCTTTTATCGTTATCATAAGATTCATTTCTTAATTCTTCTAATTCATTCATTTGTAATAATCTCCTCTCTATCATAAGACTCATTTCTTAATTCTTCCAATTCATTTAATTGTAACAATCTCTTCTTAAGTTGTTATAATAAGACTCATTTCTTAATTCTTCCAATTCATTTAAGATTCATTTCTTAATTCTTCCAATTCATTTAGTTGTAACAATCTCTTCTTACAAGCATCTTTATAATTATAATTGAATTCTTTAATCGCCCAATATGCTTTATGCTCCAATTCTACTGGTAAGTGAGAAGTCTTTCAAAAAATCAGCCTGTAAGGAGTCATTCCAATAGAAGTTTTATAAATAGTCCTGTAAGCCCATAATGCAGTATCTAGTCTAGTAGACCAATCTACTCTACTAGGGTTTACAGTCTTCTCCAGTATTTGTTTAATCTCTCGATTAGAAACTTTAGCTAACAAACTGGTCTGAGGGTGATAGGAAGTAGAGATTCTATGAATAACATTAAACTTTTTTGCCAACTTCTGAATGTATTTATTCCTGAAGTGGGATCCCCCGTCAGTGATAATCACTCTCGGCATTTCGTATCTAGTGAAAATGTATTTCATTAAAAATCTTGAAACACTTTTAGCTTCACAACGAGGTAAAGTTTGTGCTTCAATCCACTTTGAAACGTAGTCTACTGCAACTAATATGTATAAGTTCCCAGATGAAGGAATAAATGGTCCCAAGAAATCCAATCCCCAAACATCAAAGATCTCAACTTCTAACATGAAATTCAGAGGCATTTCATTTCTTCTAGATATATTGCATGCTCGTTAGCATGGATCACAAGTTTTTATGTATCTGTAAACATATCTAAAGAGAGTAGGCCAATAGAATCCAGCTTATTTTTATAAGCAGTTTTATCAGTTCCAAAATGTCCTCCAAATTCAGAATCATGACATTTCTGATTAATTAGTTCAGTTTCTTCAAAAGGTACACATCTTCTCATAATAAGATCCATACATTATTTATATAAATAAGGCTCATCCCAAAAATATGTTTTTGCATCATGAATGAATTTTTTTTGTTTTTACAATGTCAGCATAGGTGGCAAAATATCACTTACAATATAATTAATAATATCATCATACCACGGTATTTTTCACTCATTAATATTATAGAGTTGTTCATCAGGGAAACTATCCGTAATTTCATTGTCGGTGTCAGATAATTAATGATATTCTAATCTCGACAAATGATCAGCAATTTAATTATCAGTTCCATTTCTATTAATAACCACAAAATCAAATTCTTGCATCAAAAGTATCCTTTTGTGACATCCTTCTTTTGCATCAAATATTTAATAGCAGAGTGATCAGTGTGCACAACACATTTAGTCTCAATTAAATAAGATATAAATTTTTCAAAAGCATACACAATTGCCAGTAAAACTTTTTCAGTAACAGTGTAGTTAATTTGAGCATCGTTAAGAGTTTTACTCGCCTAGTGTATAACTTTAAAAATTTTATCATACTTTTGTCCAAGAACAGCTCCAATAGCATAACACTAGTATCACACATCAGTTCAAATGGTTTCTCCGATTTAGGTGAAACTATTATAGGGGCTATGATTATTTTTTCTTTTAATAACTCAAAGACATTTAAACAGTTTTCAGTAAACTCAAATTTTTTTGTCCTTTTCTAAAAGTTGGCATAGAGGTTTGGTAATTTTTGAAAAATCTTTAATATAATATCTGTAAAAACAAACATGTCCAAGAAAACTTCTAACCTCTCTTACATTAGTAGGAGGTGTTAATTTAGATATAACTTGAATTTTTCGAGGGTCTACTTTCATACAATTTTCCAAAATTTTATGCCCTAACATAATTCCTCCTGTAACCATAAATTGACATTTCTCCAAATTTAGAGCTAAATTAGTTCTTTCGCATAACTCCAACCATAAATTGACATTTCTCCCAATTTAGAACTAAATTAGTTCGTTCACATAACTCCAAAACTTTTTCAAGATAATTTAAGCATACGTCAAATGATGTTCCAAATACAGAGAAATCATCCATAAACACTTTTATTCCATCATCAATTAACTTACTAAATATAAATATCATACATCTTTGGAATGTTGCAGGTGTGTTATATAATCTGAAAGGCATTTTTTAAAAAACAAAAGTTTCAAAAGGACTAATAAATGTTGTATTTTCTTGATCCTCAGGAGCAATAGGAATTTTATGGTAGCCGGTATATCCATCTAAAAAATAAAAATATGTGTGCCCAGCAAGTCTATCCACTATTTGGTCTAAAAATAGTAAAGGGAAGTGATTTTTCTAGTGACAGTGTTTAATTTTTTATAATCAATGCAAATACGCCACCTNTTCTATAATCAATGCAGATGCGCCACCCAGTGACTTGTTTGATAGGTATCAACTCATTATTTTCTTTTTTTTCAACAGTCACTCCTCCTTTCTTCGGTACACAATGAATTGGACTTACCAACGCACTATCTGAAATCTGATATATAATTCTAGTGTCCAACCATTTCAAAATTTCCTTCTTGACTACTTCTTTCATCATTAAGTTTAATCTCTTTTGTGGATCAACTCTTGATTAATATGGTTCATCCAGTATAATTCTGTGCATACAAATCGAATGACTGATTCCTTTAATATCAGCTAAGGTCTAACCAAAAGCTTTCTTATATCTTTTTAATGTATCCAAAAGTCTTTGCTCTTGCGAATCATTTAACTCTGAAGATATAATAACAGGTAATGTAGATGAGTTTCCCATAAACACATACTTCAAGTGGTTAAGCAATATTTTCAACTCAAGTTTAGGTGGTTTTATAATTGATGAAACTAGATTCTTATCAGCATTTCCTGTAATATCCAACATCTCAAATCTTTCCTGAACATAATCTAATTCTTCAATTTCTATTTTGTCTAAAATAAATTCATCTTTATCTTCAAAATCTTTGTTCTCTTCAAGATATTCTTTAAAATGCTCGTTCACTAGATGTTCAGTAATTTCCATGCGAAAACATTCATTATCTCTTTCAACAACAGGGTATTTCATAGATTTTGTAATGTTAAAAGTCACTTCTTGATCTTTAACTCTCATAGTTAATTCTCTCTTTTGAACATCTATCATAGCTCTTTCAGTAGCTAAAAAAGGTCTCCCTAAAATTATAGGTATTTCTTTATCTTCCTCCATATCTAAAAAAATAAAATCCACAAGAAAGATAAATTTATCAACTTTTACTAACACATCTTCTATAACTCCCTTAGTATAAGTAATTGAATGATCTGCTAACTGAAGAGTTACAGAAGTAGGTGAGACTTCTCCTAATCCTAATCTTTAGAAAATTGATAGAGGCATAAGATTAATGCTGGCTCCCAAATCACATAAAGCTCTTCCATTAAATCTTTCATCGATAACACACGGTATGGTGAAACTACCTGGATCTTTTAATTTTTTCAGGAAGTTTTTTCCGAATAATTGCACTACACTCTTTGCTAAGTGATCATTATCAGTGAACTTCCTTTTCTTGTTCAAAATATCTTTCATAAACTTCACATAATTGGACATTTGCTCTAAAGCTTCTACGAAAAGAATATTTACTATTAATTTCTTAAGAATTTCTATAAACTTGGAAAATTGTTTATCATTTTCGTGTTGTTTCAATCTTTGAGGAAACGGTGGTGGAGGTTTCTTCATGGTAATTTTCATTGGTGTAAGTGGATATTCTAAATCTGGGTATTCATGATCCTTTTTTTTATATCCACATTCTCTTTTTCAGTTTCTGTTTATTTCTGCACTCTTGTTTCCAATTCTTTTCCCTCTTTTTCAATTTTAGTTTCTTTTTGCACCCTTGTTTCCAATTCTTTTCCACTTTGTAATTCAATCACTTTTATCTGTTCTTTTCCTTGATCTTTAGGATTTGGTTCCACAGTACTAGGAAAAGTTCCTGATGTTCGATTACTAAGCGCTGTAGCGATATGCCCCAATTGGTTTTCAATATTCTTGATAGTAGTTCCTTGATTTTGTAACTAGTTTTCTTGAATTTGTAATTAATTTCCTTGATTCTGCAATTGTTGACCCATGTTTAGTGTCAGCTCTTCCATTGACAACTTCTTTTCCTTAAATTGAGTGTTACTGTTAAATCCTGGAGGATAAGAAGGTATATAATTAAGATTTCCTTGGTTGGATGAATTTTCCAATGGGTTTACTGGGTTGTTTTCCCATTGTTGTTTTGTAGAAGAATTGTTATTCCAATTAAAGTTAGGAGGATTCTTCTAACATGGGTCATAATAGTTCGAATAAGGATTGTTGGGTCTATTTTTAATAACATTTAAAGTCTCATAAGAAGGTTGAACATCCACAAATTGTCCAGATGAATTATCTTCCATCATAGTAGGTGTTGGAGAATAATTCATTCCATAATGATCTAATTTTTTTTATATTGCAGGACTCTGCGAAGCTAACATAGATATTGCATTAAAATCATGGATACTAGCTACTCTTTTAGGATTTACCATTTCTGAGGGCCATTGAAAATTGTTGGTAGTCATCTCTTCTATTAATGAATAAGCCTCATCAAAAGGCATTGACATTAAAGAATCACCAGCTGCACCATCTATAATCGATCTAAGAGATCCTTAATCCATTATAAAAAGTTTGAATTATCAACCAATCTGGTAACGAATGATGAAGGCACTTCCTAAGATTATAAAAAGTTTGAATTATCAACCAATCTGGTAACGAATGATGAGGGCACTTCCTAAGAATTTGTAAAAAGTTTGAATTATCAACCAATCTGGTAACGAATGATGTGGGCACTTCCTAAGAAGTTCTTTAAATCTTCCCAAGCCACCAGTCTGGTAATGAATGATGAGGGCAATTTCTAAGAAGATCTTTAAATCTCTCCCAAGCTTCGTATATTGACTCTCCATCAATCTGACAGAACAATGTTATGTCATTTCTAAGTTTAGCAGTTTTTTATGGAGGGAAATATTTGGATAGAAATTTCTGTGAAAGTTCTCCCCAAGTTCTAATAGATCCATGTGCTAACGACTTTAACCACATCTTAGCCTTATACCTAAGTGAAAATGGAAAATTCTAAGTATAACAACATCATTCAAAACTCTGTCATATTTAAAGGTAGCAGAAAGTTCTAAAAAACTAGCGAGGTGTAAATTAGGATCTTCATTTGGTGTACCTCCGAATTGATTGTTTTGTACCATTTGGTTAATATCAGGTTTGAGCTCAAATGAATTAGCAGCTATATCAGGATTTTGGATAGATAAGTGAATTTCATCCGCTGTAGTATTTGCATAATCTCGTAGAGGTCTAGATTGATGTTCATTTTTCTATTTCTTGATTGTTCACATTGTTTTCCATTGTGTCAGGATTTTTAGGTTCTTTTCTTAGTTTTTTAATTCTCCTAACAGTACGTTCTAATTCCAAATCGTAGGATATAAGATTTTTAGGTCCAAATTTATGCATACAATTGAAATTAGTACACAGAAAAAACAGTTAACTAAATAAGAAAATAAGTTGTAATTCAAGTAAACGCTTTCTAATAGTCATAATTTGTCTGTTACTCTAATTATGATTTATTTTATTTTATTTTTAATCTAATTTTTTACTCCCCGACAACGGTGTAAAAAACTTAACAGCGACTTTATATATGCTTAAAAATAAGAATTTGATACTATTGCTAGAAGATTTAAATCTCCGAGAACGACGACAAAAACTTGACAACAGTTATAGATTTGATAAAGATGTTATTAAAAAAAATAATTTTTGCAAAGTCACACTTATCAACGCAAGTATACGTATCACTCAAGTAATACAAGACTCTAATGCAGTCCTGAATATCTATCCCACATGGAGTAATATTAGAGGCTACGAACTAAGATTTAAAAAATCAATACTTAAGTACAACAACATAGTTTAATTCGCATAATTTTTACTAATATGCAATTGAAATAAAAATGTAATTTTAATAAACTCTTAATTAACTAATTCTACTAATAAAATTTCTAATATGAAGTTCAATATATAAGAAAACATCATTCTCTTTTTCAAGAATTTTAAGTGAATGGATAACTTGAATTAGTTCAAATTGTATTGTGCCAAATAGGAGCTTACCTATTATTTACCCTTTGGACCAGGCATAAAGAACATTGACTAATCCTACGCTTGTTTACTGAATCTGCGGCTAGGCTGGGAGGATACTGTAAAGAACATTGACTAATCCTATGCTTGTTTACTGAATCTACGGCTAGGCTGGGAGGATACCAGCTCTCACTTCGGAGCTCCCACATTCCCCTTGCCTGATGGGTAACATCTACACTTCAGCACCCAAACAATAGGACCGAATTGAGGATTTTAGTTTATCACTCTAAAATCTCTAATTCTACGCCCGATAATTTTTTATTTTCCTATTTATTTGCACCCAACTTTCAAGGACTTTGACCTCTCTAAATCTTGGATGTAATCTTTACTTTAGTTGTAAAATCAACATATTTTAACAAATCAATTGGCTAGATTGAAAGTAAAGATTGAAGTGAAAAGATCATCACAACTTCTTTAACATTCTCATGACACAACCAATTCAAATCACCGTTTCACAAAATCTCAAGACAAGGAGAAAGATAGAGAAAAATACTCAAATTCTAATCACCATTTCACAAAATCTCAAGACAAGGAGAAAGACAGAGAAAACTACTCAGAATTCATAGATAAGATACGATAAAACTTGGAATTTATATATAAAAGCAAAGTCATACAAACTTCAATAAGTAAATATAACTTATCTCTAATTCATCCCCAAGCAAACTCCTCGAAGTTCCCCTAAATCTCTTCCTATCTTTACAACACACAGAATTCTCCTTCAAAGTGACAAGGAGGAAGAAATCTCCACTTTTCTTCCACTCTTATAATCTCTCAAAGAATTCCTCACAATACTAACCACTCTCTACACTCTAATGGGCACCACAAACAATAAAGACTTCAACTAACACCCCAACGGACACCCCCTGGACACACCAGCAGACACCAAATTGTTTCTTTTAAAGTTCTAGAAAAGTTTTCAAGAGTTGCCCGAGCGTCCCTTCAAAAATCATCCACATTCAATGCATCTGTTGAGAGAATTGATGTGCTCGTCGTCAGCGGCCTCGATGGCATCGTCGGCGGCCTTCTAGAGATATTTAATTCTGAAATATCAGAATAAACTCGCCGTCGGCGGCGTCGAGCTTGCCATCGATGCCCAAAATCAAATCTTCATATTTTGGTCCTTTTTGTTCCAAATTCGCTCATTTTGCATCTTTTTTCTCCAATGACAATAACTCAACATACCTGCAACAAAACATCAAAAATATCTTTCTTTAAAGTGCAATATCATAAAAATCAGTGTAAAATATGTATGAAAATCTCAACATACTTTTCTTTGGTCATCAGCTTTGAACCTGCGCTACGGATTTCCTTGGCCTATAAACTCTCGACCTTTTGAGGGAGGACCAGAGTAAGGGTCATGGTATTCACATAATGGTTTATCTTATCATACATTGTCTCATATTCGATTTTTTTTGTATCTTCCAAGGATATCTCGTTTTAGGGTTTCTTCTATTTTGCCATCATTATTTCATCTTTAGAAATTTCTTCATCATCAATGTTGATGGTCGGCCTAGTCTACTCAATAGTTAAGTTGGTTCTTCCTCGTCCACGTCCCCGGCCTTGACCTTGGGTATGCGAACTAAAAGAACCCCCACCAACTTGTCTCAAAAGAGTGGTGGAAGATCGCTGAAGCGGAGTTGAATAGCCTTGCAATTGTAATTCTTCTGAATCTTCACTTTTATTGGTCACAGTTTCATGATAGAAGACACTTTTCTTTGGAGGGGCGTTGTAGGTGGCATCTTCATGAATGCCAACTTCTTGAACTGAAAACGGCTG
>JXCR01054506.1:394093-422531 GCA_002079205.1 Phalaenopsis hybrid cultivar | reverse complement strand
AAGATATCTATGTAATCATGGGATTTATTTATTCTTTTTTGTATTGGAACGAAAAGGACTAATGATTTAAAAGCTCTAGTGTGTCGAACTCCTCGAGTAAAAGTTATAGGAAGGGAGATGGTGGAGAGAGGGAAATTGCTTGAGAAGTGGTTGTACCTTCTAATTCTTTACTTGAAAGGGAGATTTCCAAAGCAGTTAGGTTTCAGCTGTTTGAACCCAATTGTTTGTGAACTTTCATGTCCAAGTAGACAAAAGAATTTGGCTTTGGTCGATTAGATTACAAGCAAATACGCTGTTCATGATCGGTTTTGTACAAATTAAGCAAACAATATTTCTGAACACCTAAAAAATTTAGGGAAATTAACATTCATACTATTCAATTCTTATGAATTTAAATATCTAACAGTTAAAACTTCAAATTTTTCATACATGTCACCTTACCTTTGCATCAAAAGGTGTATTTGACCCTTCAAAAGTTAAAAGGGTGGTATTTTGTGGCATTAGAAAGTCTTGTGTGGTATAAATGTAAAAAAGCAAAGTTTGGAATTTAGAGAGGATTATGAAAGGAAAAGAAAAAGAAAAGAAGTAAAAGAAAAAGAAAAAGAAACGATAAATAAAGTATGAAAAATGGAGGAGAGGCTTGAGAAATATGACCCAACTAAAAATTAGTTTCGCTTGAATCTTTCTAAAGAAGAAAACTGAAGATCAAATTNTTTCTTCTATGTTCCGGCCACAAGTGATAATTAAAAAAAACAAACCGAATAAAATAAAATTAAGTTGGAGGTAGAATATTTCAAAGTAGGATAAATTTTTGAATTTTTTTTGCGATTTCTTTCATTGTATTCAATCTTTTTTTTATTATTCTTTATATTTATTTTTTAAGTTGTGCTACTACCAGATAAAATTTGTCCATTGGACTCAATTTTATTACAGTTACTACAATAGAGATTTTCTTCATTGATTTAGCTGCTTCTATTTTTTAAAATTTTGTGATACCCAAGGATGTTAAGCATGTCAGCACCTTACTGATTTCTGTGAGGAATGAATCCTTATTTTCAAAAGAAAGTTCTACAGACAAAAGTAAAATAACCTCTCTTTTTAACCAGCTTGTGGCACTTTAAATGGCTGACACATTCAGAGAGAGTTGGAGAAGAAGAGAAATAAGCAGCTTCGAATTTTTTTTGCTCCTTAATAGACTTGATGGGGGATACTGTAATGATTTTGACCAGTATCCCATTCTTCTCTCGGGTTTGGCTGATTATTTGTCTAAGAATCTTAATTTCAATAAGTCTTCTACTTTTAAGGATCACTCAGACCTAGCCTGTGCTTTGGACTACA
Source organism: Phalaenopsis hybrid cultivar (assembly GCA_002079205.1). Lineage (NCBI taxonomy): Eukaryota > Viridiplantae > Streptophyta > Magnoliopsida > Asparagales > Orchidaceae > Phalaenopsis > Phalaenopsis hybrid cultivar. The sequence goes on along the minus strand of JXCR01054506.1, from coordinate 421,193 downwards.
AATATTATGAGGTCATTTTATTCTAAACTTTTTTTTATTGTTTATTCATTTATATAGATAACTATTTACAGATATTTCCATGTGATTGTGTTTCTTTCGAAAGTAGGGCATATATTTTGTAACTTTGCAGATATGGATATTCTTAAGTCATCATTTATATGCCTATAAGAATTTGTCACTTTTCATATCTTAAAAAATATTGCATATGCTTATGTATCTCTAATGAATTTTGCAATTTTTACTATGGTTCACAGTAGTCTAGCATGGGAATCGTAATTTTGTACTTGCATAGAATGGAGCCTTTTACTGCATTATACCGTAACATGTAGGCATTAAGTCATTTCTATCTTCTTTCTTGTACTTATTTTGTCTATCATTTTGTTATTCAGCTTAAATAGTTTTTGCTTGTTTGTTAGTCAGGGTGAAAATTTTTATCATGCAAAAAATCTTTATCATAGCATAGAAAGAACGTTTAATAATTGCCTTTCAAACATGATCGATGTGAATGAACTCATACGAGAATTCTCCTGCATGCTTATGTTTCTAGTTAATTACAACAGATATCATTTTGGTCTGAAGAAAGATGGTGAAGCTATAGTTGAAGTTGCTCTTCCCACATGGTCCAAGATAAGAAAACTCTTAGTTTTGTTGTTCTATGTATTTCATAAAAAGCTTATTTGATAATTTAATCTTTTATCCTTGATCTGCTACTCTCTATAACTTGATTAGCAATCTGTTGAATATGTTGTAAATGACTTGGAAAGTCTTATATGGCCCAATTCAAAATTCTGGTTCCTTTTAGTATAGCTCTTAAATATATTTGATGTTTTCTACTCTATTGTCTATTGTGTTCTGAATAGACAGGCATATAGAGCAAGAAAAGTAGGGGAAAAAAAATCTTACTTTTAGGCAATTGTGAAATGTTCATAATAAAAAAATTCAAGGAAGTTCACAACTGACATCATCAGAATATTTATTATTATTTTTTTTCTATTACAGGTTGCATGCCCTCTCTGGAACCTCAAGCAGCCGTCGGAATCCCTGCAGGCTTCCAGAAATCTCGTATATTCTGCAGTAAGTCAAATTTCTTACTTCCACCACTCTTTCTATAGAATGCATGCCCTCACCGGAATATTTCCCTATAGTCGGATCTCATTCATACAAGGTTGGATCTTCCTCCGCTGACTGGAAATCTTTCTTTTCGGGCCTTCCCGATGCTGCACCTGCTCTCCTGACAGCCTACAATATTTCCTTCCACAGCCAGGAAACTCTGCTTCCTGCGGAAAATTCCTCTGTTCATACCCGTAACCTCTTCACGATCCCGCCTCTTCTCCAGTGAGATTTTACCTTAGCGTGAAGGTGAATTTCAATTTCTAAAAGTTAATATAGTGGTATTTTTTATTTGATATATCCAGCGNCCCACAAACTCCTCTTCGGCTGAAGCTTGAAGGAAAAGGAAAAAGAAAAGCTTTTGCTTTCAGTTTCTTTTCTTTAGATTAAAAGAAAAATTATTTCTTGTGTTCTTTTCTCATGGCTTTGAGATAGAGGAAGGAGAGGTGAGGAAGAGGAGAGAAAGAAAGAGAGAGATTGTTCTTTCTTGTAAACGTTGAGATGCTTGACAGTGTAATTCATCAAAGTAATAAAATCCTTTGCAGCTCTGTGGACGTAGGCAATTTGCCGAACCACGTAAATCTTGTGTCGCCTTTTTCTAGTGTAATTTTTTTATCTATTTTATTGCCGTCATTTTTTCATATCAATTGGTATCAGAGCTCCATTTTGGATATGAAAAAGAACGATGGTTGGAGATGAAGTGAACGTTTTGGGGATCAAGAAGTTTGATGGCACAAATTTTGGTTATCGGATGATGCAGATAGAAGACTACCTCTATGGGAAGTAACTTCATCTTCCATTGTTGGGAAAGCGATGGGAGAAGATGGAAGAGATTGATTAGAATCTGTTCGATCGACAGGTTATGGGGGTTATTCGATTAAACCTATCAAGATCCGTTGCCCACAACATCAAAAAGGATAGAACAACAGCAGATCTTATGGCAGCTTTATCAGGTATGTATTAAAAACCATCGGCAAATAACAATGTGCACTTGATGAAAAATTTATTCAACCTGAAGATAGTGGAGTGTGTGTCTGTTGTTCAACATCTGAATGATTTTAACACCATCACAAATCAATTGTCGTTCGTTGAAATTGATTCTTACGATGAGATATGTGTGTTGATATTATTGGCTTCATTGCCAAATAGCTGAGAAGTCATGATGATGGAATTTAGCAACTTTGCAGGTAAACTAAGCTGAAATAAGATGATATTCATGATTTGATTTGAGCTAAGGAGGTGCGCAGGAAGGATTCTGGCGAGACCTCATGTTCGAGTTATGCATTGAATCTTGATTCTAGAGGGAGATCATAGGATAGGAACTCAAACAGAGGAAGGTCAAAATCAAAGCATAGAAGCAATAACAAGTCAAAGTCTGTTCAGCAAGCAACCTATTGGAATTGTGGTAAAACTGGTCACATAAAGAAGAACTGCGAAAATCCTAAGAAGACAGAGGATGTTTGTACCAATGATGTAACTGAACAAGTGTGGGATGCATTATTTCTTGCAGTTCATAGCTCCATTGATGACTAGATACTGAACTTAGGGGCTTCTTTTCACACATCTTCCCACCGGGAGTTAATGCAAAACTATATTGTAGGTGACTTTGGGAAGGTGTAGCTGGCTGATAGAGCTACTTTGAATGTGGTGGGGATAGGAGATATTGAAATTGCACTCCCTAACAAAAATAAATGAATCCTGCAAAAGGTTAGACACATTCCTGAACTGAAAAAGAACATCATAGTTGTTGTGGCAGCTCAACGAGGGAGGTCATTTAGTAGTGTTCTCTGATAGCACCTGGAAGGCTACCAAAGGAGCGCTGGTACTGGCTCATAGTAAGAAGACTGATATGTTATATACAACTACTGGTCTAATTAACAGTGTTGATACCACAGTTACAGAGAGCACAATAAACATGTTGCAATACAGGCTTAGACACATAAATCAGAGAGTTATGAAAGAGCTTCGGTCCAGAGGTAAGCTACCAGAACTGAAGTCAGTTGACCTCAGCATGTGTGAAAGCTGCATTATGGGGAAGCAAAGGAAGGTCGGTTTCCTAAAAGGTGGCAGGAAGTCAAAGGCAGGAAAACTAGAATCGGTACACACCGATGTTTATGGACCTTCCCTAGTGGCATCTCTTGGAGGCTCTCGCTGTTATGTCACATTCATAAATGACCACAAACGAAAGGTGTGGGTTTACTTTTTGAAGCATAATTTTGATGTATTTTCTGTGTTCAAAACTTGGAAGACCATGGATGAAACAGAGACAGATCTAAAATTGAAATGTTTGAGATTTGACAATGATGGTGAGTACATCGATGGTGGGTTCAAGGAGTACAGTTCAGCTCAGGGTTTCATAATGGAGAAGACCATTCTGGGGACATCAAAGAAAAATGGAGTTGTAGAAAGCATGAACAGGACCATCAATGAGCATGCTGTGAGCATGAGATTACACGCCGGACTCTCACCATCTTTCAGGGCAGAAGTGGTCAACACTGCAGTTTACTTGGTCAACAGAGGGACATCCATCCTATTAGACTGTAAATTACTTGAGGTCTGGAGTAGCAAAGAGGTTAAATTTTCTCATCGTAAGACTTTTTTTATCTTTCTCATGTTCTAATCAATCCTGATGCACATAATAAGCTTGAGGCCAAGTCAAAGAAATGTTATTTTATTGGCTATGAAGACAAAGCATTTGGCTATCGTTTTCTAGGATAATCAGGATCAGAAGATTATCAGAAGCAGAAATGTGATCTTTAATGAGAAGATGATGTACAAGGACAAAGCTTATACAAATTCTGAATCCTCAGGAGTCAGAGTTTGTAGAGTTTGACGATCTACCAGAGGTTATAGAACAAGGCAGAGATGGGAATGACGAGGAGAATGGGTCCGGGGCACCCATTCCTATTATTCCGCAAGCAGGTTCAGAGTCATTCACCCCATTTGCAGTTCAGTCAGGATCAGGCGTTCGTCGCAGCGTTACCCACTAAATTTGAATTACATCTTACTGACAGATGGTGGAGAACCACAGAGATATGAAAAAACCTTAGCAGATGATAATTCTAGCAAGTAGGAGCTAGGCATGAAAGAGAAGATGGATTCCCTGCTGGGAAATCAGACATGGGGTCTAACCGAACTTCCACCATGGAAGAAGGCTATGCACAATAAGTGGGTGTACCGGGTAAAGACTAAGCCTGATGACAGTAAAAGATAAGAGGCTAGACTTGTTGCAAAAGGATTTCAACAGAAGTAAGTCATTAATTACTCTGAGATCTTTTCTTCTTTGATAAAGCTCACAACCATTAGGATGGTACTGACTATGGTTGCTACCGAAGATATATTCCTATAGAAATTAGATGTGAATACCGCTTTTCTTCAAGGAGACCTTGAAGAAGACATCTATATGCACTAGCCTGAAGGGTTCGTGGTACAAAGTAAAGAAGATTTAGTTTGCAGACTGAAGAAAAGTGTGTATGGCCTGAGGCAAGCTCCCAGACAATGGTATAAGAAGTTTGATAAATTCATGCTTAAAGAAGGATATAGCAGATTTCAGGTAGATCATTGTTGTTTTGTCAGACACTTTAATCATTCATATATAATCCTATTATTGTATGTGGTTGATATGCTTATTGCAGGGGCCAACATTGATGGAATCAATAATCTGAAGATGCAGATGTCAGAGCACTTTGCATCGAAGGATTTAGGAGCAGCAAAACAAATCCTTAGCATGAGCATTGTTAGAGACCGAGTCAGAGGCATGCTGAGTTTTTCACATGCAAAATATGTGAAAAAGGTGCTTAGCAGGTTCAATATGAACAAAGCCAAGCCAGTTAGCACACCTTTGGGCAGTCACTTCAAACTAAGCAAAAAATCAATCACTCAAGTCAAAGGAGGAACAAAACTACATGAGTAAGGTTCCTTACACTTCAACTATTGGTTCACTCATATATGTTATGGTCTGCACCAGACCGGATATTGCCCATGCAGTGGGAGTTGTGAGCAGATATAAGAGTAATCCAGGGAAGGAACATTGGGAAGCTGTCAAGTGGATCTTGAGATATCTAAGAGGCTCTTCCAAAACTTGTTTGTGTTTCTTAGGAAGAAGTCTAGAGGTACAAGACTATATTGATGTAGATTTAGCTGGAGACGTTGGCAGTAGGAAAAGTACTACATGTTACGTTTATACTCTTGATAGTATTGCTGTGTCATGAGGCTCAAATCTATAGAAGGTAGTTTCTTTGCCCACTACAGAAGTTGAGTATGTTGCAGTGACAGAGGCTGCAAAGGAGATGATATGGCTGCATAGATTCCTAGAAGAACTGGGTAAGAACAGAAAGGCCCTCTCCACAGTGATAGTTAGAGCGTTATATTCCTTGTCAGGAATCCAGCTTTTCAATACAGGACCAAACACATTGAAATCAGGTATCACTTTATTCGATCTTTGTTAGACGACGGACAACTGCTACTTAAGAAAATTTGTGAAAGCAAGAAACCTGCTGATATGTTGACTAAGAGGGTCACTCTTGAGAAACTAAAGTTGTGCTCGACCTCAGTTGGTTTTTTAGTGTGAAGACAAAGGCTTTGAGTTGTAGAGGTGGAGGATATCACGTTTGAGGAAAATGATGGTGCAGTCAATTGATGGTGCAACTAATGCCCCAGTCTCCAAGTGGGAGAATTGTTGAAGAAAGTGGAACCCGATCCACTATTTTGATTTGACAATAATCTGTTATGAAAAAATATTTAATTGTTAATTAAATATTTACTTCCTTAAAGAAAAACCCACCTACTCTCCAACACATCCCACAAACTCCTCTTCAGCTGAAGTTTGAAGGAAAAGGAAAAAGTAAAGCTTTTGCTTTCGGTTTCTTTTCTTTGGCTTAAAAGAAAAATTATTTATTGTCTCCTTTCTCGTGGCTTTGAGAGAGAGGAAGGAAAGGTGAGGAAGAGGAGAGAAAGAAAGAGAGAGATTATTTTTTCTTGTAAATATTGAGACGTTCGACGGTGTAATTCCTTGAGGCAATAAAATCATCTGCAACTCCGTGGACGTAGACAATTTGCCGAACCTTATAAATCTTGTGTCGTCATTTTTTGTGTAATTTTTTTTATCTGTTTTATTGCGGTTGTTTTTTCATAACACTTTTTTCATCAATGCGATGATATTTTATTGGTCCTTCAATTACTTTACAAATTGGTCACTTATAATGTTAAAAATTGGTGATGAACTTATAGACCCGAAAATGCTAAGATTTCTTGGCTTGTAAGTATCACATTCTATGTTAGAAAGAGCAGTCGCGATCGTCTAACGGGGGGTGCAAATAAATAGGAAGTTAAGATTTGATGGGCGTAGAATTGATGTTTCTAGGGTTATGGGTCTGCATGCTTAAATTCTATTAAAGAACCGGATCTCCTTAGTTCTTCAGACTAGGTTTCAGATTATGCAAATGATGACAATGATAATATTGACGTTTGTATGAAAAATTTACAATCTATCCTTGCAAGTACAGATTCAAATATGGTATTTATATTTCTTATGTTGTCACCATTCAAAATGATTATAATTAAAACTTTTACTTTTTTTTTTAAGTTCACTTATCAATATCTTGTGTTCTTATTTCACCAAAAAAAAAACGTATAAGGCATTTAGTTGGCATGCAAAAAGGAACAGGTGGAACTTCTGTTTTAAGCAAATTTTCTAATGAGAACTTCTCAGATCCAACAAAATACGATCACCTGAAAGGGATAGACAAGCAAAAAAATGTAAGAGAATTATGAGCTTTGAATCAAGCTATGGAAAGAGCAATTTCTTCTATGTTCCGGCCACAAGTGATAATTAAAAAAAAATAAACCGAATAAAATAAAATTAAGTTGGAGGTAGAATATTTCAAAGTAGGATAAATTTTTGAAATTTTTTGCGATTTCTTTCATTGTATTCAATCNATGAGCTTTGAATCAAGCTATGGAAAGAGCAATTTCTTCTATGTTCCGGCCACAAGTGATAATTAAAAAAAACAAACCGAATAAAATAAAATTAAGTTGGAGGTAGAATATTTCAAAGTAGGATAAATTTTTGAATTTTTTTTGCGATTTCTTTCATTGTATTCAATCTNGAAAGAGATTAAATTTGATTTGAAAATTTGATTTTTAACAGTAGCGTGATTTCAAGCAAAGGTCAGATAAGATCAACAAAAGAATGTTGCCTGAGATTAGTTGGAAAGGTTAGATCACTCCTGCCTGACGGTGACTGGCTACATTTAGTATGCATCCGTTTTGAGTGTGGAATAGGTAAATATATTTTTTTTGGATATGAAATACGTAATTAGAGCTGCTTTTAGTGTTATGTATGTAATACCTTTATTACTATTATTTTGTGAGATTGATTTGCAAATTTAGATCGCTTAAAACTTTATGTGATGACATAATTTGTTTTGCATATATATCTTTTTTATAAAACAAATTATGCTCATCCAAATTATATGTTGTGAGGGTTGGATCAGGTAAAATGAAAGATGCTCCAAACAACCAAAAAAAAAAAAAATCAAATATGCTAAATGATAGTTTAAACTATTAGATCATATGGCGGTTTAAAACATCATTATAAATGTTGGTTTACATTATCATTTAAAATAACGGTCTAAACTGCAATGCATACCTGATTAACCTGCAACAGTTTTAAATTGTTGTAAAAGCCCTTTGTGGTGGAGAGCAAATATAACGTTCATTTGGTGGTTCGTAAACCGCTATTTAAAATTTAGTGGTGGTTTAAACTGCTGTCGTATATCGAAATAATTGCCATAAAAATCTTTTTTTTTATTATTTGTAGTAAGCATTTTATAATACTCCGATAAGGCAACAGTGAAAATATAGAATATAGCCAAAACTTATAAATCATAACAAAACTCAAATTATGCTTTCCACTTTCAAGAAATTCTTAGAAATGTGATAATGACATGGCAAATTTATGAATTTATTTTTCATTTATTTCGGTATTCACCAGACATCTGAATTATTAAGACTTTAATGGCATCATCTAAAGCTTATATATGAATATAACATATCAAACTTATAAATTATGAGTCGAACTATAATTCTGCTAGTTTGATGGTTATATTGTTTTGATATGGTATCCATGCTCATAATTAGAGGCGGGTTATAGTGGTAGATCAGGTTGGTCCAGATGAAGTTCTGGTTGACATCCGTAGAGATCTGGGCAAGTGCTTTGTCTTCGATCTACTTCCAAAATTAATCTACCCCCACCAGTTGGAGACAACATTGCCCTTTGAAGGAGGAAATGGCCTAAGGATGTCCAATACCAAGATGGTAAAAGCCCACGAGCTTGTGATTGGTTTAAGCTTATGGATCGGTTGGTTATTGCAGAGCATACCTCTGGAACTGTTCAGAACACCTGAAAAATGCTTCAGCGTCTTTCAACAGCGTCGACCAGAATTACCTTTGTCGTTGGACATTGTCTACTAATGTATTCTTTCCCAAGTGACACTCACACTCTCCAGATTAAATTTCTCAAAGAATGTCTTCTATCTCGCTATGCCCTATGCATCGCATGTACAAGGACATTGTCGTTTTCAAGAAGAGTGCCACTTCTATCAGCAAGTATTGAGAAGTTTGGAATTTAAACCTCTTGGGATTCGAGATTTCTTATGCAATTTCTCCCGTCTCCATGTATCAGGTATTTTCAAAGGCTAAATGTTGTTCCACGATCAGTGCTTTGTACTCCTCCTGATTGTTTGTTGCCTCAAACACTGCTGCGAAAAAACGATACAAGTGTTCCCTTGAGAGGATGCTCAATGCAAGCTCTAATCTCGCTTGGTTTGTTTTGAAGCACCTTCAACACATAGTAGCCACTTGTATCAGTCGGATGGACCCTCTTCACCCAGTTTCTCTTGTTCTATGAAATCTATCAGGATGGCAGCGACAGCTTGTGCCTTGAAAGCCATCTAGGGGACGTATAAGATGTCAAACTTGCTCAGCTCTACCACACAGTTAAGGAGCAATCTAAAATGTTTTGATCAAGTAACAACCAACTTTAGTAGGAGATCCAAAATCTCCTACATAGAATGTGTTCAAAAATAGGGTGGCAACTTGTGAGCTGAAACAATCAAAGAAAATGGTAGTTTCTCCATAATTGGATACTGTCCTCCGCTCCTCGGAGAACATTGCCAATGTGGTAAAAAAAATTGCTTTCTCAACTCCTCTCTAACCAGCACCGAGCTGATTGCTTTGGATGCACCACTAGGTACAATAAGATTTATTCTTTCAACTTAGGGCTTTCAAGGACTGGAGATGATGTAAGTATGACCTTCGTGTTCTAGAATGCCTGCACACACTCAGTGGACCACTCAAAGCATTCAGTTTTTTTTTTGTTTTAATGAATGATGGGCATTTTTCACCAGACCTTGAGATGAACCTTTTGAGAACTGCAATCTAGCCACTTAGGTTTTGATCCTCTTGAGTATTTCTGGGAATTGACATGTCAATTTGTGCTTGGATATTTTTTTGGGTTTAATTTTATGCTATCAAGAGTCGAGAGAAAACATAAAATTTTTTTGGTTGAGGCCCCAAGAGTACTCTTCAGACGTTACAATTTTTTATTATATTTTTTTAGAGTTTGGAATGTTTCTCTTATGTCTCTTATATGTTGTTCACCCAACTAAATTTTCGTAAAAATATCATCCAGATAGACTTCAATATTATTTCCTTTTTTATTAGAAAAAATTATATCCATCATGTGTTGGTATGTTGCTCCAGCGCTCATAAGCTTGAAGGTCATTGCATTGTTATGAAACATACCTTCAGTAATGATGAAAGGGGTTTTCTCATCATCTTCCGCTGAATCTTTATCTGATGGTACCCTAAGGTGTCCAGAAAACCCATCACGGAATGGTCCACTACTGCATCCACTTGGGTGTCTATCCTTTGTAGGTGTTTGTAGTTCTTTAGGTAGGAAGCCTTAAAATTCATGAAGTTTAGACACATCCTCCACTCATTATTGGCCTTCTGGATCGTAGTGACGTTTAAAACTAATGTGTGGTGCTGCACTTCCTAAACAAACCCCTGCTTCATTTGGCTTCAACTCCTCGTCCCTGATGGGCTCAATTAGTGTTGTCGTTGAGTTCATAATCTTGTGTTTAATTGGTTAAATGATGGTAATTGTGTTCAATCAATGGAAGGTGATGTCGATTGATATTTTTTGGCATCTTTGCAACAAACCAAAAGAAAACATCACAACGATCTTGAAGCTTTCGAACTAGCAGTTCCCTATGCCTTGCATCAAATTTTTCACTTAAAAAAGATATATTTGGCTCATTATTGGCAATTGGAGTTTTTGGGGTTATCTCGTTGGTCATGATTTTGTCTTCCATTTGGTTTTGTAAGTCGAGCGACCCTTTCTCCATGCTCCCTACTTCCTAGAGGTAGCAGACTTAGGATTGCTCAAAATCTCCTTAGTTAATGATCGCCTCTCCTTCTCACTTGAAATTGAACACGCCGTGGTGGGTGGACACTATGACCCTAAAGTGGTTTGGTTTGGTAGGTGGACACTACGACCTTCAAGCGGTTCAACAGTGAGCAGCTAAAAATGACATTGTAGGTAGGAGGCGATTCCACTATCAAGAAGTCATTCATCTTCGTGAAATTCTTCTCCCCCTCCCCCCCATGTACCTGACAGTGGCATAATGCCTATAGCATTCTTCCTTTATCCTAAAAAGTAGTACAATGAGCAACCGACAATACTAACTAGTCAGCCCGTTGGTTAAGCTTATCAAACACTAATTTGAGCAAGATGTTCACTGACTTTCTAGTATTTATAAGGATAATTCCCACTTAAAATTTTCTTTTTATCCCCATCACATTGATATCATCTTTTTAGGGGTTTCTAGGAGTGGCAAATGATCATTAATGAGTTTAATGGGTGTGAGCAACTTTCCCTCCTTTGCATGAACGCAACATTGCATAGCTCTCTCACCCTAGAACTTTTCTTGGAAGCTTGACAGGAGGACTCTGTCCCTCCCATGATAGTTGGGACTATCCCAACGATGTGGAAAACATTTGTATATACATTATCTCTCTGTGCTTCTATTGTTAGGGTCTTTTCATTTCTCTAACTCGGGGCCACCAACGTGATGAATTTTGTCAGTTTTATGGGCCTAAAGAGCTCCTCACATGTTTTGAAGGTGTCTTCAGTCCTCTATATCATTGTGGTGGTTCTTATGATACTTGTAGTACTTCCTTGTGTCCCAAAAGTAAGCTCTGGTTCTCATCGATGTCTTTTGTCTTAAATTATTCCCTTTCTAAGATAGTGCCCAAAATCTCTACCATCAACACTCTTAAGAGAGTGATTTGTGGTCCCTTGAACTTATTGAAAGGTTTTTTATAACAATGTTTTAGCCTCTCATAGTACTGGGTCATCCACTTGTTCTGATTTGTTATCTTACCTGTTGAATTGTTGTGTCTGTTGCTTCTCTGCTGTCTTGAGAGTACCAAATGTCTTTAAACCTTGGTAAAATAGATGGTATTGTATGCTCCCATATTTTCCACTCTTTCTTTGGTTGGGCTATCTTCCAGACCTGTCGATCTGCCGGCCCAGGCTTTGGGATGCTCTCCTTGGTGAGGATGTGCTTGTTGTTCCTTTCTAGCAACTCAACCAAATATTATGATACGTGTAAGCTACATTCATTACAAAACCTCTTGAACCTCAACCTCTGCTTTAGAGCATCCTGTACGATGTAGGCTACGAGGTTTTTCATGTCCAGCATATCCTAATGGAATCGGTGGATCTACGAGTGCATACTCTAGTTTTTTCTTTGCCACATCAATTGTAGGGTCTGCAAGCTCTCTTTTAGCACCCTGGTGCTTGTAAAAAATGTTAAGAAGATCCTTAGGAAGTTTAAAAATCTACTAATAATGCAGGTCGACATCTTGTTCAACAACTTCAGAGTTGGTGATCTGGGTGGTGAAAAACAGGTGGTACTTAAATGCATCTAATACATTCAGTAGGCATGTTGTGAATCTGAACCAAGCGGCAGGGTCGTTAGGATCTGACCAATCTTGATTTGACCCCAATGATGGAAGCTTGAACATCTTCAAGGGATTAGCTTCTGAGATATTGGGAGAGAAGGGATTTTCTGGCTGATGTGATGCCTCAGTGTGTCTGAATCACTGCCTCTCCACTAGCATTGATCCATCACTATCTTGGTATTGTGAGTCTTCAACTCTCTAAATTTAGTTATTCAATCTTCTACTAGTGTGCACTGGCACCACCTCTTAGGAGGGGTCCGATCTTCTACTATGGTCGTGACGGCTCCAAGTACCTTTACAATCTGGCCTGACACTTGATCCATTATCTAGGTCATTAACTCCTGCAATCTTTGTTGTATGTTCCTCCATCTCTTCTCTAGTGCATCATGCAATGGCTATTTATCTTTCATGAATCTCTTCTATTTGTAATTATTGAACTCCTCTTCTTGTCAATGGTTTGACACAATGCGTACCACATCTTTTAGAATGTTGAATCCAAAAGTTTTTTAGAGACACACTTAAGGAATATAGCATGATAGAGAAAAAGAGAGCGAAGAGCTCGGAAATAGATATTAAATCGTGTAGCTTTATTCATAAAATGATCTCCTAGTTATTTGAATGGATGATGTTTAATTACATTATATAACCTAGAAAAATATTTTCAATGGGGAATTTTTGGTTAGTGCATAATTATATTGTTGGAAGCCTGAAATGGTGTTCGACTGGATAACGCTTGGATCCAGAGATGACATCAAACCAAATTTTGGGATAGGAAACCATCTACCCAAATTCTAAGGGAGTGACTTGATAGGCCATTTCTCAAGAGGCTACGATCGACTGCTTTAGATTCAGACAATTTTCATTATTTGCTCGGCTTGGTGGAAGAATACCAGTATATCCATTTGCATGAGCTTAGAGCAATTAGAATTTAAGGGAGGTGGCCAAATTCTACACATCTTGTGATTTAATTTCCTCCTAGCCTCCAATTGTCAGTCGGATAGACAAGGGCCCTTGAACTATGTATAGCAGGTCCCAGTCAGCAGCCTCATAATTTTATTGGCTATTAAATCTCTTTAAGTTTTGGTGTTGACACATTTTTTATGTTCAACAGTAAAGTTTACAAGCAATGAGGATATCTACATAGTTCAAAGGAACCCAGAGTAATCCTGGACTTATTACTTCCAGGAAGTCAAAAATGTAGAGCAAGAGCCATTCAATCTTCAAAACAAGCATGATGGGGGTCTAAAGACGTGCGAGATCACTTTTTAAAGTCTTATTTTTTTTATGGAAAGCCTGGTAAAAAAATTTTGTTTACTGAAATATTTACTGCAAGTTCGAAACACTTGCTAATCCAAACCCTTCAGCAACATCAAGATAACTCTGTCGGTCAGCCGTCGAGATGCCAAGGGAAATGATTGACATCTTATGTGACTAACTGAATTCAATACAACCACTTAACTACTAAAGTAGAAAATAAGATCTTTTGCTCTGAAATTCATCAAACCCCTTTAGTAGGAAGTGAAAAAGCTCTGAAAAGCCAAATACATTAATAAAGTGCAATAACCGACTTGGGTCTTAAGTGTGGTGATGGTGCAAAATGTGAACGATAACTGCAGAAAGCACACAGACTTCACTAATCTAAAAACTATATACCAAAAAATTAGCAAACCCTTGTTGATTATAAGCATATTGGTAGACATAGGGTCTGTTTGGCGCAGCTGCAGCCTCTCAGCTTTTCAGCTGCAGCTGCGCTGCCCCAAGAAGCTGCCGTGGGGAAGCTGCTACTGGGAAGCTGACTGTCTGTTTGGTGCAGCTGTATGAAACCAGCTGTGGGATAGCTGTTTCTAAAAAAATGACCATGCTGCCCCTGTTTGGTAAAGTTGTTTAAAAGAAGACTGTAACAACCATATTTTTTAAACTTCAAAAGCAGAAATTCATTCTTAACAGAGCAGAAAGTTCAGATACACTAATGAACTAATAGTGAGCCCCGAAAGTGAGGTAAATCCACGTGAAAAGTTTCATTCATCATAGAAGACAAAATATCATAAACTATCTTCTCATTTGCAATACTAGTGTGAGGTAGGAAAAAAAGGGCATAATGTTGAGGGAAGGGTGGTTAGGTGCGATGTAAATCTCCAACAACTCGCCCGATGCAAATCTCTGCTCCTAAGCTACAAGAGTATCATTCTAAATTACTTATATTTTTCAGAAGAAAACAAAGGCATAATGTTTTAATTTCCTAAAACCTCATAGTGTAAACAGGTAAATGTAAAACCCAACAACTCACCCGGTGTTATACTCTTCATGGCAGGAATCCCACAATTATAATAGGCAGCTTGAAAAAAATATTAAACAAACTTTATATACCTACTTACAAAATTAGGTGATTCAAATTGCGGAATTGCTTTAGGATTATAATAGAATATATCAAAATTTTGTAAATGTTTACCACACCAGTGCCTCTAAAGCCAGTAGACTATCTGAGAATGATTATAGAGACAACTATAAGCAAAGCTGCCGTCACTACTTTTACAAATCATCAAATAAATGAATAAAAGCTGCAGAGCATAAATATTCAATAAGACATGAAACAAAACTAGAAAGAGCCTAAATCTACCTGCCCTAGGCTGATTTTTGCTCTTGCTGGTGGTTAGCATATAAGGAAGTAATTGGAAGGCATAAAAACTCTGGAATCAAGTCTTACAACTCCTACCAGCATTCAAATTCAAAATATCTGATTGAAGGAGTCGAGCAGTGAGGTTTGGCGTCGTAAATGGAGCAAAGGAGTCAAGCAGTGAGGAGAAAGGGGAATGTCAGAGAGGATACTTGACGAGGAGAGGATACTTGATGAAGGATGGCCGGCCGGAGTCGATCGCATGCCCAATAGTGGGGACAAATTGCATGTGCGATGGTGGGGATGAAGGGGGCTAACACGAGTTGGTGTCTGAAGTAGATATTTGCTTAGGGGAGGGGTATTATTATCGACGAAAGCTCCCCACAAACGTTGGGACGTAGGGTGCTCTTCGCAGCCCGCTTTCCGCTGGAATCGCGTCCCGCTACGAGTAGGATGCCACGCCAAACGATGACAAATTGTGGGGCCAGGCCGCAAAAAGCTCTTGTCGCGGTCCCAAACGGACCCTTAGAGGTTTTTCGCTTCATGATAAGCTTCTAGGACGTATTTTTAAGCTACAATAAACTAAGATGTACTCGAGAAATGAGAAGACTACCTTTATAACAAGTAAGGGTGTGTTTTATTAAATAATTATTTCCATTTGGGCTTAAAAATGCTAAAGTGACTTACAAACATCTCAGAAATGTAATTTTTTTAAAGAATATGAGAAAAAAATATTGAAGTGATTGTGGATGATGTGTTGGCTATCAATAAATTGGCGAACAACACAAGTTAACTTCAAAAAAAATTACCCTTAGAAAATATAACGTGGGGACTAAATTCACTCAAATGCATTTTAAGAGCATCCACATGTAAAATTTTTAGCTATATCTTGAACTCAAAAAGAATAAAGGCCAATTTCAAGAAAGTACAGTCACTGCTAAACATGCCTTTTGCTCAGAACACAAAAAAATTACAAGTACTAATATGTCGAATAATAGGTTTAAGCTAGTTCATCGCCAAGTTGGGTGAAAAGTGTACAACATTCTTCAAAATGCTAATGAAAGCATAGAATTTTGAGGGTTTAGATGAGTGTGATCTAACATTTAAGAAGTTGAAGGACTCCTTAGCCAGATAACCACTTTTCTGAAGTCCAAGACCTAGCAAAGTGCTCTCCCTCTCTATAACTGGGAGTGGAATCTAAAGTTATTAGTGTGGTTTTAGTCTGAGAGGTGAAGGCAAAGTAACTCATAGTCCACTACACCAAAAGGTTCCTCAAAAGTGATGAGATCAACTAACCAATCATAGAAAAACTAACTTTTACACTTGTTCTATCTATTCACAAAATTTAACCATTTTTTCAAACTTAACTAGTTTGGGTCATCACTGACCACATGCTTAAATCTGTTCTTACACGGCTTGAGAATTTTGGTAGGCTCCTTAAGTGTGCAATGGAGCTCAGTAAATTTGGCAGTACCTAGGTAGCTTGGATTGTGATCAAGGTGCAAGATGTAATATATATCTCGAAGAATTTATCCAAGCCATGTGAGCATAATGAAGGAACCACTACTGATAGCCAGTTGTGAACCTTGCACATTGATGAACCTTCCAGCCATATAATGGCAAGAGTCGGTCTTGCTATGAGTAGTCCGACCATAGAGCACTTTTTTCAAGCATTCATAGTGGAGCTTTAGGTTACAAATAACCAGTCAGATGGGTATCAACTCCTTTTGATAGTGTTGAACCTAGTCAACAACAACATTAAAGTCTTTTACAATATGATGGCCAAATACTTGAATAAATCAAAGATAGTGAATCAAAAATTTGTAAGCTTCAAAATTATGCATTGACCAATAAAAAAATCAAGTAGTCAATCTCCTAACCAAGCACCTCCACTTGCGAGAGGAGGGCATCTAAAAGACCGATCCAGCTGACTATTGAAGAACCAAAATAAATGATGGTGGAGGTTAAAGGAGTAAAGATATGGATGGATCCTTACATCCATTACTAGGAAATTTGGAAGGTTGAAATATTCATCGACTCGAGAAGATTCAAATGTAATCATAAACTATTTTAAAACTTAGCCAATTCCCTATATTGAGGTGTATCAGGAAAAGCAGAGATAGTAAACATCCTGTAAGAGATGCACACCTCTCGAGGTAAAATCTTCACACATAAAATTTAATGACAAAGGTACTTCTTGGCAATACTCCTAAAAGATACGAAAGAATTTTTTGAGAGATGCAAAAAATAGTAGAAGAATGTGCCACTTCAATACCAACCAATGCAAAAGTTACATATGGTCCTTTGTTATCCTCACCTTTAGTTGAGGTCTAGCTTTCTCCTGTTTAGTTGCCTAGGGGCTAGCCATAGGACTTTTCTGTTGACTATTCCTAGAGGACTAGAAAAGAAACACTCACCATTAGAAATTCTAAATTCTTCTTTGCTCAGCTTGAAGTTCCACATATTGGTCCTAACCTCTAGCACTTTGTAGGTGGGGTCAATATGTGGGAGCTAGGACTGCTTGGCCTTAAGGTTGACCCTCGGTGCTGGTCTGGAGCTAGTTCACACACTTATACTCACTTTCACACACATTAACTCACAACCCTAAACCCAAACTTGTTGGCTTTGATCCCTTGATTTTTTTGGGAGACTCATGTAGATGGTCCCCTAAACGAGTAGCCCCAGGCTAGGGTCTAGCCAAGACCAATACATAGAGGACCCAAATGGAGATTCCATTAGTCCATGGCTCAAATAGGGTGGTTGGCACCTTACTTTCACTAAAATACCAAACTTAGCCTTTTGCCCCCAAATTTACCCAATTTACCCAAAATACCCCGAAACTCCAAATTTAACCAAAATTCTCAATTTTACCCAAAATACCCAAATTTGTTAAAAAATCATCTCAAACCATTTAAAACTACCCAAATTGCCCAAAACCTCCCAAAATTACTAAAATACCCTTGGTGACCCAAACTTTCCAAAAACCTTCAAATCATCCCAAATGTCTCCATAATCAATTTGGGCACTTCAATTGAACCCAATTTGATCAATTTGACCCATTTGACCCATTTTGACCAAAAACCCCAAATTACCATTAAAGGCCCAATTACGCCAATTCACCCCAAATGTCCATCAATTATGTCCCAATCATCTCCAATTTGAATTCTAAATTCTAATTCATCATGATCAAACTCAATTTAAACCAAATCCAAGTCCAATTGACCCACATCTGAGTATAATTTCAACCAAAATAAAAAACCCCAATTTGGCCTAAAACGAACATCCCACTCTATTGAACCCCCAAATCCTTTCAATTGCCCCAATTATGCATCATAAACTCTTTGAAACATCTCCACACACCAAATTGAACCCTCAATTGGCCTTGGTCAAGATTCAATTTCAACCCAAATCCAAAATTCCCAAATTTGCTCCAATTTAGCCATGTGCCCAAATTCCACCAAATTGAATGCCCTAACCCCAAAATTGGCATCCAATTAATGTTAAGAACTCTTCATAACATTACTCTAGACCATTTTGAACTCTCAATTTTGACTTAGCCCAACTCTAGCCTAGCCTAAATTGAAGTCTAACCCAACATCCTCAAATTGACTAAATGCCCAAAAGTCCATCAAATTGACCCACCGAATCAATTTAAAATCACTCCAAATATTTTCTAAACTCTTTGTGACAATCATCCACACAACGTTGCTCAATCAATTGGGTCCCATGTTATTTCTAGCCCAACCCAAACTCAACTTCAAGCCAATTTAACCCAAATTGAACCCATGCATCAAAATTGATTAAGCCATGCCAAATTGGCCAACCAAGGACCACTCGAGCCACCAAGAGAACCTTAATGACCAGGCTAGACTCACATAGCCCACTTTAGATGAACTATGGACTCAATTGATTGAGCCATGCCAAATTGGCCAACCAAGGGTCGCATGGCAGTTGAGGTGGTTGGCGGCATTGAATAGCATAGTTCCAGGCTATGCACTTGGGAAAATTATGAAAAGTGTTTTTCTGAGTTCCTTGTGATCAAGGGCACTTAGAAAAAATAAAACTTATTTTTGAGAAAATAATTGATTTTTTAGCTTTAAAAATAATTAAAAATCCTAAAAATACCAAAATATTTCAAAATGTGCCTTATTGTTGCCTGATCACTTAGAACTCATTAAAATATTTCTTCTAATTTTTCTAAGTTAAAAATAAATTTTTAAAAATATATTACAAATGAATTTTCCTTTTTTCCTCATTAAAATAATTATAATAAATATATTAAAAATCATAAAAATGCAAAATTTATTTCTCTGAATTCTCTTAACTTATAAAAGGTTAATAAAAATATAAAAATAATTTTTTGTAATTAAAACATTACTTTACACTTAATTAAATCATTAAGATTCATTCATAATCAAATAATAATGATAGAATATTAATTCAAAAAAAACATGGAATTTTGTCTAAATGTTTCTCTGACTTAAGGAGACCTCTAATAATTTTTTCATTAATAAAAACTTTATTTTGGATAGTTAAGTAAATCAACTTTATAAATACTACCTATTAAATTTAGATAATTATTTAAATTGAATTGAATTAAATTAAATTAAATTTTAAAACACATTTTTTTCTCTGATGTCTTAATTGACCCATGGATGGGACACTCTAAATTATCATAATCATTTGAATTTTTGACTAATTATTTGTGAGGTGAAGAGCTCAAAGGTAAAGGGGTAACTTTAGATTTTGGTGCCTTAATCAAAATTTAGGATTCATAAAGGGAAAATGGGTAATTTTGATACTAATGAACATGTTTGGATGATTGAAATACAATTGGATTAAAAGGTAGGAACTCACTTTCCACATTTTCTATAGTAAGAACAAAACTTGGAAATCAATCAAAATTAAACGATTCTCAAGTGATGGGTTCGATTTAGAAGGATAATATTTCATTAATTTTAAGCTCATAATTGATGAAAATGTGATATTTCAACAAGAATGCTTGTCATTTAAATCAAAAATCTGTTATTTACCATTTCACCTATTGTGATTGTTCAGGGCTTGGTAGTGACCTAGGTTTGACATTTGAACTCATTTGATTGGATTTAGAAGATAACATGATTGATAATTAACACCTTTTTACACTACAAGCCCAATTTTAACTTTGAAAATCAAAACCCTTACTTAAATTTTCTTTAGGGGTACCCACCCACATAACTCTTAAATGAAATATCGATTGATTAATTGAATGTCCTGGCCTTAGGATAAATAAAACATCAAGTTTCCTTGGGCAATGGGATAACCTTAGTTTAAATTTGGATGATTAATAAAACGATAAGATAAGTTCAAAATGAACTTGAAATATTTGAATAAATCTTCAAAGTGGTTGAGCGTCATGCTCCGAGCACTTTGAAATCTTTTGAATATTTTGAAGGGCAAATTGAACTTACAGTACTTTATTCTAAAATCATCCACTAAGATCTTCTGAGACTCAATAAAGTCATAACTTGGAGTTTTGTATCTATATCCTCTTCTACTCCTGCAATTTAAATTTCTTGCAAAATTATATACATATCGCCAAAGCTAACCTTTCAGGTGGAGGAGCGGGAAGAATCAACAGTTATGCTTTTAAGTTATAGCATTTACTTTTTTGTACCTCTTGTTTCTTGCTTGCATGCTTAAAGTCACCCTGCATGTCAAAACCAAAACTAAAAATTAAACATGATAAAATACACCACCACAACAGTCAAAATATAAGACAACTTAAAATTTAATCACAAACAAAAAAAAAACAAAAATTGCAACTAAATTAAAACGTCTTTATCAAATAATTGGGAATCCCTTGGAGTAGGTAACCTACAGTTTCTAATGATATTTCCCACGGTCTAAATGAAAGTATGGAACTCATTAAGTTAGGTTTAGTAAATTTATTTGGACTAAGTTAATCCAAAGAAAAATAATGGTGCCGGAAAGTGGGAACCGTAGGATCCTAACCGGTATGGTTCTAATCAACTTTAGTATTCCCCATAATATTTAAATAAACATGACCTTAGGAAACATTTGATTTAACATCAGGACTTGACACATTAGAAAACTTAAACTTGCCACCACGAGGAGCTTGGAGCTAGCATTGTGGGTAGCACGATCATCTTCAACAGCAAAACATGTCTACACCAGCTAAATCATTATTCAGAATTAAACAACAAGCTATAGGATTTCGAGGTTGTCCGCCTAGTGTGACATAAATCCTCATTTTTCCTTTAAGCTTTTGTATGGCTCAACTATACGATATAAGCCATAACATATTTTAGGATTCTGAGGTTATCGTTTGTCGTGACCTAAATCCTCACATCTTCCACGCTATTTGTGAGATTGTTTCACACAAATGTAAGCCTTAATTAATAAAATTAGCAGGTTGAAACATTCAAAAATTTCTCCTCTAAATTGAACTGAAACCATAGGGTAGACTGGGAAGTCATCTAGGTACTCCTCAGGATCTATGACATCCTTTAGCTCTTCTTCTTTTGGATTCCAAAAATATATGTTCCAAATTGGAGTCATTCCCCTTTCACACCTCTTTGTCCGATCTTATTGAAAAGTCCTACTCCTTTGAAATTCTTGAAGGCAATATCCCCTGATTTTTATCGAGAGTTTCTTAGGTGACTTTGGTTATCTAAGAAGTAAATAACTATAGGGGCTTGCCCTTATAGAAAACTTTTCCAAACCCAGCTTAATATAAATCTTATTTAATTTTTCATATTAAATAGAGGAACTTGTCAACTTATAATAAAATGGTTTCATAGACCAAACGAATGTCATATATTTCTTAATTTATTTGATCGAGCATCACCCTCAATTCTTGTGTTTATCTTTCGGGATAGATACATAGCTTGAGGTGTAGTGCTCTTTCATTTGAACTATGAAATATATGGGATCAAATAGAGCTTGTCCTCTCTTTGTTTGGTTGACATTCATTAGTACAAGATCCCTAGAAGTGAAAGTGTTCTCTCAAATGTTCTTGATATAGTAGCAGGCATCCACATTTTACTTTTTAGTGGCGATTAACAAGCAAATCACCTCAGATGCTAGTTTTTGTGGTTACCTTATTGAATGAAGTGGCAAGATCTATTTAATATGAATATCACAAGCGATAATCCCTCTAAAATGGTAATCTCACAAAGCAATCCACACTTTCGAAGTGTAAGGCATGATTTAGGCGACAAAATTATTCAATAATTAATAATGACACAAGATATCAAATCTGTAGAAACACACAAAATAGCAGACAATGATGCAAGAGATCCTACAAGTATCAAAAAGCTTAAGTCTCTAAATTCTATACAAGTCAAGCTTTAGAGGTGGTTTTCTACTTTTTAGTGACAAGATCTATGATGAGTGGTATGTGAATCTTTCAAAAAGAAAGTCTCCATGGTTACTCCCATAAAGGCAACAAAAAGATGCGCTTATAAGTTTGGTTAAAGGTGCAGCCTGCTCGAGGTGACAATCTAACTAAACAAATGAAACAAAATGAGGATTAAGACTTGAGCCGAACAGTAAACATATCACAACCATCCCAAGGCCATTTTAAAGAAATATTTGATAGATCAACACATACATTCATCACAAAATCTTAAAATAAAGAGAAAATGCAGTGAGGTAAGAAAATATTATAAGACAAAAGTATCAACACTCAAAGAAAGCTCATATTTTATTTCTTTGAGAAAAAATTACAAAATTTCCTTTCTACGACGCAATTATTTCACAAGATACTAAAGAAGAAAAACAAGTATATGAATAATAAAGAAGATTGGGTGTTCAAGGATCTACTATCACCTTCACCACTTTCTTCCTGCTCGATCTCCTCCTTAATATTTTCTTCTTCCTTGCCCTTTTTATGAAAGCCATCCACCTCATCCTACAAGTCAGAAGGAGCATTCCAAAATAATTATAGTATAATCCTTTTGGGTCAACAAGAATGTGCTTCATAAACCACTCGATGTCCGAGAGGTACAGATTTGTAGGTGCCAACCAAGCCCATAAACATGCTCCTTCTTGATTATCATTGATGTCATTTATACTTCAGATCCTAAATTTTGTTTTGAAGGTTCAACATCAATTTATTGAGATTATGTATCTTTAATTACCTCTTAGCCATAGATATCCTAACTATCTCTTGGCTACTATTACTTACATTTCTAATTTGCTAGCCAGAATGGCTCTCGCTTCTACCCACTCAAAAACCTGAACCTTTTTTTGTCTTTGCTCAGTCATGTCATTAACAAAATGTGTTGGCACCTAAGTCATGGCATAACAACTATCGATCATTTGGCTCAACATGGGATTGTTGAGGGCCCTAATTGACTTCTCAAAGCTTTTAAACTAAAATAGTGGTTTTGGATAAATAATAAATGAATTCTGCATCTTTTTAGTCCACTCTAGTATGGGCAACCCCAAAATTCGGTGGACAAGAAACAATAATAGCTTTTGGAAGAACAAACTTCTCCGTGATTTTTTATTATTACCTTTAAAGTAGCCTCAAATTCTCACATGACCTCTTTGGATTCTGAAGCCTCCCAAGGCTCGTTAGTCATTGGCCAAAATTTTTCTAGCCAAAACACCATGTTAAGAATATTGATCTTAAGGTATTGAAAGATTGATGTCACCCATCCCTTGATCATCTCTTTATAAAAATTGAGGTGTTCTTGTAGATTTTTATTTTTCACATGAAACTTTCCATTGGGAGGATGTGGATTCCTTAGCCATAATGACATGAGCTAACCATGAAGTGCATCTTCTAATCCATAATCTTATTCTCTAAACCCAACAAACAAAACAAAAAGCTGGTTGAGAACCGAGCATACTTTCCTGATCAAACTATAATGGAACATTTATGTAAAAAGGTCAATCAACCACTGAATCTTCATCTAGGGACAGAAGCCCACATAGGTCATGATAACTGACCTTGAGTTGGGCATCACTTAGGCTCTAATCACCCAGTAGCAATTGAGGATCGCTCTAAGCTTTTAGATAAATGACAGTTGTAGGCTGTTGATGCAGACGGATTTAGTGTGTTAATTTTGTAAATTTTTTTCAATTTTAAAAAATACACACGTCAGATACAATAGTAAATATGCAAATTAATCCAACAAAAATAACTTTAATGAAAATAGTTTTATCTTTTAAAAATCTTAAAACTGTTAAATCCCATAAAAATAACACAAGTATATGTATCACTCAATTAATAAAGGGTTTTAATGGAGTCCTAGATATCAATCCCACAAGGAATTTGGAAATGCCCATTAGTAAATTCTTAAGATTACAAGGTAAACTACAATTTTAAACTACAAAAGTGAAGTGATAAATTTGAATATAAAGTAATAGAGTAAATACTAAATAAAATGCAATAAAAAGACAAAGTTAAATTACGAAAAACAAATAAAATTTTTGTGATAACGAGTTCAAATTTAAGAAAGCATCGTTCCCCTTTACAATGAGTATATGAATTGTGAAAAAATTAAAATTATTTGAAAATATATATAAATTGTTTTGTGCCAAATAGGAGCAATCTTATTCTTTACCCTTTTTCCAAGTACAAAAAAAACATTGACTAATTCAGAGTTTGGTCCCTAATTTCGTGGATATGTTGGGAAGACACCGACTGCCACTCTAGAGCTCCCACTACTCCCTAACCTGAGGGCTAACAATCTCACATTAGTTTCCAATCAAGTAGACCAAATTGAGGATTTTATTCTATCACCTTATAATCTCTAATTCTGCATCCAACAAAGTATATTTCCCTATTTATTTGCACTCAACGCCATGAATGACATCCTCTCCCATGAAATCAAATGTGACTCTCACCATGTTGTAGAAATCATAAACCTTTCAGAACAAATGTTTCTCAACATATTTTAACAATTCAAATGGCCAGATCAAAAAGTAAATGAAGATTGGAGTTCAAATCATCACAAATTATTGTCATTTAAAACCGTATAACACGAAATCAATTCTTCACAAAATCATATCTCAAAATAGAGAGAAGGATAAAGAAGACTACTTAAAATTCATGAGGAGGATACAGAAAAAACATGGATTCCTTATATAAAAATAAGTTTATAAAATAAATGAAATAAAAGACACAACTTATCTCACAATCCATCCTGAGAAAATCCTTAGAAGTTCTCTTTAAGCCTTTCTCTCCTTACGATCACTCTCAATTCTCTCTTAGAAGTGTAACCAAGAAGAAATATCTCACCTTCCCTCTCCTCTTATAATCATTGAAGAAAATCTTCAAGCCCTTGACTTTCTCTCTCTCTCGCATTCTCTCTCTCTCTCTCTCTCTCTCTCTCTTTCGACCCCTTACACACCACACACACACACACTTTTTGCTCTATACTTCCCTCTCTTTTATTAGAAGCTGCCTCCTTCCAAAAAGAATTTAAAACTCCGTCCAAAATTTTATCTAAAAGTCAACTTATATGAATTAAAAAAACTTGTCTATTGATCCAAGAGACATGTCCCTTCATAAAAGAACCTTCCAAAATGTTTAGATGCATTGAATAACTCCATGAGGTGTTTAGAACAAGTGGCCCCTCCAAAATTTGCGCAAAATTCATCCCGAACCGCCTTTATCTGCAAAAAGCCGTCTATGGTGCTTCAACACCAGTTATGGCACTTCAGGTGCTAGTTCTCTAGATTTTTGTGCATTTGGCGCCAGTTTGGTGCTGGTGCCACTCTGTAGTAGCTCCATCATTTTGCTCAGTTTGGCTCCGTTTCAGCTCTGTTTTGCTCCGTTTCAGTTGAGTTTTGCTTCTAACAGATATTACTACAAAATAAACAAGAAAATAATTTTTTTAAAATTGTAATTTTTTTCAAAAACTTGTGATAAATGCAAAGTATATTAAGTATATAAAGACATATGCCAAGTCAAAATTTTCTTTCTTACTCGTTTTTACTCCAAATTACATTATTTTTGCTTCATTTTCTCCAAAAGTCCATTTTTTGTACCTGAAACCAAAAATATGAAAATATCTTCATTTAAAGTGTAATATCATTAAAAATCATTAAAATTGAGAATAAAATATATGAAAAAGTAGGTAATTTTTAGGTGTGTTAAAATCCCCTAAAATTAAATGTTACTTATTCTCAAGTGACTCGTTTACTACATAAAAATATAACTTAAGATGGAGATTAACTTATAAACCTCAATACTTTAATTTAATAAACAAAATAGTATAATTTAAGAAAAAATTTAATAACTTAGATTAAAACTATAAGTATAAGAATACTTAGTAATCGAATCTAAGAATTTTTATTCTCCAATCATTTCAAAAAGAATTGTAATTTGTAACATCAAGGATACTTAGAATATCCATATGAAAAAGAATTTTTTGAAAACTTTACTATTAAGGTGCAAATACTCAAATACAAGCTTAAAAAATGTAATAAATCCTTCTCCTCAAGTTGATTCAAGTGAAGCCAATTTTTGATTAAACATCTCTTCAAGCTTCTCTTCACATTCCTTTTTTTTTTTTACTTTTCTCTTTTTTTTTACTTTTCCTTTATTTATTCAGGATCTTTTCAATCCTTTCTTTTCTTTTCTTTTTCAAGTGAGGATTACTAAATAGCCTTTAACAATTTTTAACTTCACTATCTTCTTTTTAAAGTTAAAACTTTTTACCTTTCTTCACTTTATAAATTCATTTTAATTTTGATGATTTTTCATAAAGTCTCATTCTTTCTTCTTACATGAAACTCTAAGATTCTTAATGCTTCAAAAAATACAATTTCTTTTAATTTAAATAGAAAAACATAGTCTTATCCTTTCAGACCAAATATCTTTAACATTAGAATTGGCCTTAATTATTAAAAACTTTTACCTAAATTTACCATAATATTTACAAACATAAATATAGTCATTTAAAGTTAAACTCTAATATCCAATGTCATGTTAAATTAATTTTAAAAATATAGTTAATTGACGACAAATAAAATTTAGTTTACTTCTTTTTAAAAGAAATTTTTCTTTCCCTCAAACTTGAATTTTTAAATATTTTACGCTTAATTTCATAAAATGTAGTAGGAAGAAAAGTAAAAGTTGAATCTACTAACTACTACAACATCCTATCAAATTCATATACGTGCATAATCATGATAGAATGACTGCAGGAGAAAGTAAATCTAGCTTAAAACATGCTTGCAATAATATTAAACTAAAGTAAGTATACTTAGTTTAAAATTTATTATCTTCTTACCCCCAAACTTGATTTTAAAAATGTATAACATTCAATACATAAACTATAAGCAGGAAGAAAAACAACTCAGAAATTCTATCTATCATAAACA
>JXCR01054506.1:374809-393351 GCA_002079205.1 Phalaenopsis hybrid cultivar | reverse complement strand
ATATATATATATATATATATATATATATATATATATATATATATATATATATATATATATATATATATATATATATATATATATATATATATATATATTTATTTATGTGTTCTCCAAATCTTCATATTATTGTAACATAAACACAAACACACATGATAAATGAGTTTAATTCTTCCTTTAACTCATTTCATCTTACTAACTTACTTCCAATTTCTAACGAAATCACTACTTGGGTACTGATCCCGACTTTATATATAAATGTAAAATATGATGTATGCGATTATATGCTTAATTTCCTTACTAGTTATTTTTAATTAGCAACAAAGCCAAAAACTTGATCCAAAGCAAAAGCTAGGTAAGTTTTCCACTATGAAACAAATAAAAATATACTTATAATATTTAAATATGGGATACTATGCAATTATACATATCGTTATTAAGTAATATAGGAATTTTTTATTAAGCCCCAAATATCGAACCCACAGGGAAGACTGCAATATGCACTTTAAAAGCTAGAAAGTTTAGATGAAAAAAATCTACTAAGCAAAATATTCTTACCTCAACTTAAGTTACTATAAAAGGAATGAAAATTAGATTCTTTTTGGTAATTTTTTGATTTATGAAAAAAAAATTAGCAACTAATTAACTTATTTAAATATTTGCAAGAAGAAGTTAATATAAGTAAAATATTTTTTTTCTTATCATGAATCAGTAATAAGTTTAGAAATTCTATTATGGAAGTATGTTAAGTGTGTTGTGCCAAATAGGAACAATATTATTCATTACCCTTACTAGAGATGCTATAAAGAACATTGACAAATCTATAGGTTGAATAGTCTTGAAGACAGGTTAGATAGGGAAGATACTAGCTCTTACTCTAGATTTCCCTCTTCTCCCTCCACATGGGGGCTAACATCTCATATCAAAACTTAAATCTATAAATCAAATTAGGCGCTTTAGTCTATCACTCTAAAGTCCTTTAACGCTACACCCTTGAACAGTTTATTTCACTAGTTATTTACACTCAACCTCATGAACTACATTCTCATTCATGAAATCATCATGTGTTTCTAAGCAATTATTGAATGAGACAATACCATCTTGGATCTTACATGTTCTCATAATAGGTATTAAAATCTTAATTAGCCAAATCAAGAAGTAAATGAAGTGCAAGGTTTTAAATCATCACCACTTCTTCCAACATTGAAGTCTAATACTTCACACAACTTCTTTTAAATAATTAATCACTTATCATTTTAAGAGAAAGATAAATAAATCTACTCAGAATCCATGGAGAAAACATAACCACACATGAGTTTGAAAGTAGAAAGAATGCACACAAACAAGAAATCTAAATTAAAACCAAGTGTAGTCACAAAAATAAACACTTATCTCAAATCATCTCCACCAAATGTCTTGAAGTTTTTTAAAATTCTCTTCCTTTACTCACAATACAAACTAACACTCAAAATAAAAAGAAATTGGCCAGCTGCGGCGGTGGCAGTTACTTGGATGAATGATGGCTATGGATGCCCAATGGCTAGCCTTCTCCTTCGATGATCTAAGTCTTCTTTAATAAATATCCAAAAGGTGCCTCAGTGTCTCTTTAAAAGTGTCTTCATTCAATGAAATATTTAGAATTTCTTCCTTTCAAAAGACAGTTAAATAAATTTTTGTGTCCTTGGCCTATTTCCCACGTTTTTACCAAGGGTTACTTCAAACACCTCTTAAAAAATTCATCTAAATTCAATGAATCATACAAAAACTACTTCTGTCACATAAGTGCAGGAAACCTAGCGCTAAGGAACTGCGCGCCAGTGCTGGGCGCTTAGGCACCCCAGTTCATTTTTGCACCTTTATCATTTTTTCTCCAAATTTGATCATTTTCACTCCTTTTAGCATTTTTCCTCCATTTTATTGTACTTGAAAGGAAAAAAGACAAATTGCTTTCATTAGAGCACAATATCTCAAAAATAGGTATAAAAATTTGTGTAAAAATACTATATATCTTAGGTGTATCAGGTACTTATAAATGATTTTATAGATTTTAATCCCAAAGATAAGATTTTCTCTGATATATTACCTCTTGAGCACCAGCCTCTAGCATCACCATATCCCTTAATTAAGCACCTCTAGAAGTTATAAGGATAGTGTAAATTCATCCACATCTTACTCATCAAATAGGCTAGCTACTCCTATCAAATGAAAACAAAGTCAGAGAAAAGAATTAAGAAAATTGAGATGAAATTTTAGCTGTTAACAAATGATGTCTCTTGTAAAACTTATGTCCAAGTGAGACCCAAATTGTAGTCGACTCGTTAATCCAACTACTACAATAGAATATATAAGTCTAATCATAATAAGAAGCTAACAAATCACCTCCCTCATGACACACAAAATTCAAATCAAACCACTAACAATCCAAACATCTACAAATCATCAATCAAATGGATCAACCAACACTAAAGAAAACACAATACAACACTACTAATCATAACACTCAAGCACACTAAATCAAACGACACTGATAACTATGGGTTGCCTCCCACAAAGCGCTTTGTTTAACGTCACCAACCCAACAAATGATTTCACCTGAATCAAAATTTCATTTAAGTAATCCTTGATCAATCACCCAATTTATCCAGATCCAGGGATTCTTACAAAGTCCTCGAAGTTAAATTGCTCTTTCAGCTCTTCCTTTATCAATCTGAGTATTGTTGTAAGATTCGTTCCTAATTTCTTCAAGCTCATTCAATTGCAATAATCTTTTCCTAGGAACATCTTTCAAATTGAAATTGAATTCTTTAATAGCCCAATAAGCTTTTTGATTTAATTTTACTAGTAAGTGATAAGTGTTCCTAAAAATAATCTATGCGGGGACATTCCTATAGGTGTCTTACAAGCTTTCTTGCTTGCCCATAATGCAATCTTTAATTTTGCAAACCAATCCATTTTATTAGGATTCACACTTTTTTTCCATAATTCTTTTAATTTCATGATTATATACTTCTACCAAACCACTAGTCTAGGGATGATAAGCAGTTTTAATTTTATGCATTATATTTTATTTTTCCACCACTCTTACAATTGTTACATTTCTAAAATGAGATCATCCATCGGTAATGATTACTCTTAGCATTCCATATCTTGTAAAAATATTTTTAATTAAAAATTTTAAAACACTCTGAGCATCACATCGAGGTAAAGTGATTACTTCTATCCATTTTGAAATATAATCCACTACAATCAATATATAAATATTTCTAAATGAAGTTTTAAATGGTCCCACAAAATCCAATCCCCATGCATCAAAAATTTCAATTTTAAAATTAAAATTTAGAGGCATTTCATNAAAACAGGAGTAAAAATTAAATTGATCAAATTTTAATTTACTTAACATGTAGAAATTTATTAGACTTCAATGCAGTGGAGTATAACATAAAAGCAAACAAAGACACTATCAAACATACATGACTGCAACATAAAGAAAACTATTTAGTAGTAAATTGAATGTCTTAAATAAGCAGCTTTTAAGTAAAGTTAGTTATATTCTAAACCTTTCTAAGATCCAAAATTAAGATTAGCACAAACTAACTAACTACAAAAAAATAACGCAGTTAACACAATTACTACCACACATACATAATAACTACTCACAAAAACACAAATACATCACAGTAGTATCTACTAAACAAAGCACAACAAAAACTAACAGTCTCAACAATAATAACTGAAAACATAACAAAAAGTACCGAATAACTGCACCATCCATAGTTCACAATAATACATAAACTTAAAAAAGAAACTATAGAACCAAACTAATCATCGCCATCCTCTGCATCACTCTCATCACAATGCCAAGTAGCTGCAGGCTCATATGGTGGATATTTTGAGTATTGAGGAAATACAACATCCTCATTAGCTCTCATGAGGTTTTCCATAGCTAAGTTGTATTCTCCATCATAATCATTATATCTCTTCATGTATTCATCCATATGCACTGCGAAATTTTCTAAATTTGATACATTTTTGTTGGTATAAGTGACATTATTCAATATCCTATGTAATAGTTGTGATTAAGAATAAGATTCATAAGTCTGACCCTGAGATGTAGAAGCACATGAAGTAGAAGCTCGCGATGTCGAAGCAGCAGATCTACTAGAAAACCCTCCTCTCCAACCAAAAATGGAATGATGTGAATAAGATTTCACATTTACACTGGTAATGGGCTTAAGAGGCTGCAAGATCTCTTCCCAACTATCAAATCTTCTCCAGTATGCTTACATAAAGAAAAGATAAATGATGCAAATCTTAAACCTATAGTAGTAGCAACGACGACAGAACTGGTAATAACACTATCAATCAAAGCTTCATTTTCGATGGGCTTGAATTGTTGGATATAATAGTTCAAAGTTTCTTGATCATGGGTTACTTCACTAAGATGATTCGTTGGCAGACAAGAAAAAATGAAATAATGTCATGCCTTTGCAGTGGCATCAAACTTTGAAGTGGAAAAGTTAACTTTCCTTTCATTTGTAATCTTCCAAATCCCTCTTCCAGTAGTCAAAGAGGAAATGATCTCGTCAACTTTGAAGTGGAAAAATGTCATGCCTCAGTAGGACTATAACTCNTCAACCCCATGAACTACATTCTCATGCATTAAATCATTATGTGATTCTAACCATTTGTTGAATGAGACAATGTCATCTCGGATCTTACATGTTCTCACAATAGATCTTAACATCTTAATTGGTAAAATCAAGAAGTAAATGAAGTATAAGGTTCAAATCATCACAACTTCTTCCAACATTGAAGTCTATCACTTCACACAACCTCCTTTAAATACTTAATTAATTATCATTTTAAGGAAAAAGATAAAGAAAACTACTCATAATCCATGGAGAAAACACAACCAAACATGCGTTTAAAAGTTGAAATCATGCACACAAATAAGAAATCTAAATTAAAACCAAATGTAGTCACAAAAATAAACACTTATCTTAAATCCTCTCCACAAAATATCTTGAAGTTCCTTTGAATTCTCTTCCTTCACTCACAATACAAACTCACAATGAAAATAAAAATAAAAGTGGGAGGCGATGGCGACAGTTACTAAGATGAATGGTGGTTGTGGATGTCTAATGGCTGGCCCCCCTCGGCGGTTGGTTTGATGATCCAAGAATTCTTTAATAAAAATCCAAAAGGTGCCTTGGTGTCTCTTCAAAATGTATCTCCATTCAATGAATCTTCTAGAAGTTCTTCCTTTCAAAAGCCAAATGAATGAATTTTTGTGTCTATGGTCTATTTCCCATGTTCTTACCAATGGTTGCTTCAAATACCTCTTAAAAATTTTGTTCAAATTCAACAAATCATCAAATAACCACTTCTGGCGCTTAAGCGCGGGGTTTCTGGCGCTTAGGCGCTAGTGCTGGGCATGTAGGCATCCCAGTTCATTTTCGCACCTTCATCTTTTTTGCTCCAAATTTCATTCTTTTTTTACTCCTTTTAGTATTTTTCATCCATTTGATTGTATCTGTAAGAAAAACACAAAAATACCTTTCATTAAAGTGCAATATCTCATTAAAACACTATATATTTTAAGTGTATCAAAATCCCCCAAACTTAAAATGTTACTTATCCTCAAGTGACCATTCAAACCTTTAAAAATTAAATAAGTAGATGATGTATATGAGTTTCTTTAGGATTTACTAAAATTTTGATGTCGAAATATAGTAGTCCAATTTAGAAAAAATATTAGTAAATGAGACCAACTTAAAGTTTAGGAATTTTTAATGTTAAGAAATATGAAAGTATGAGTTTCTATCTATTTCAGAAATATTTTAGATTCTAAAAATATAGAGTTTAGGCATTTTATCTTCTCCACTTAAAAATTTTTATTAAGAATAATTTTACTTATCATATGATATCCTTAAGCTTAAGAGTTTTTCATGTCTTATACATTAGAAAGATCAGATGTGGAACCAATTTTNTATCATATATATATATATATATATATATATATTAACATTTCTAAATAAAGTAGGCCAATAAAATGCATATTGTAAAATTCTATGAACAGTTCTAACATTCCCAAAATGACCTCCAAATTCAGAATGATGAAATTTTTGGGTAGTTTCTTGAATTTTCTTGTAAGACATACATTGTCTCATTACTAAATCTTTGCATTATTTATACAAGTATAGGTCATCCTAAAATAAGATTTTTCATCATGAATGAATTTCTTTTCCTATTATTTTGTTAGTCCATATGGTAAAATACCACTCATAATATAATTTACAATATAAGCATACCATGGTATTTCCCATCCTTTTAGAGCATAAAGTTGTTCATCAAAAAAAGTTTCATTAATTCCTTTTCTAACTCAAGAATTTGTTCTTTTTCTAGCCTAGATAGATGATCAATAATTTGATTAAATGTCATTTTCCTACCGACTACTACAAAATCAAACCCTTGCATCATAAGTACCCATCTAATTAATCGTGGTTTTGCATCCTTCTTTTGCATTAAATATGTAATAGTTGAGTGGTCAGTATGCACAAAAAATTTAGCTCCAATCAGATATGACCTAAACTTATCAAAAGCATAAAAAAAGGCTAATAACTCTCATTGAGTAGTGGTAAAGTTAAATTGAGCATCGTTAAGTGTCTTACTAGAATAGTATACGACTTTAAAAATCTTATCATATCTCAGCCCTAAAACAAATCTAATTGCATAATCACTTGCATCACACATTAATTCAAAAGGTTTCTCCCAATCAGGTGAAACAATTATAGGAGCAATGATCAATTTTTTCTTTAAAGTTTCAAAGGCTTTAAGACAGTCTTGGTTAAAGTCAAATTTTGTATCTTTTTCCAGAAATTAGCTTAAAGGCTTTGTAATCTTTTAAAAATCTTCAATATATCGCCTGTAAAATCCTGCATGTCCTAAGAAGCTTGTAACTCCTCTTATAGTAGTAGGTGGAGAAAGGTTTGATATAAC
The DNA here is from genome assembly GCA_002079205.1 of Phalaenopsis hybrid cultivar. Taxonomy (NCBI): domain Eukaryota; kingdom Viridiplantae; phylum Streptophyta; class Magnoliopsida; order Asparagales; family Orchidaceae; genus Phalaenopsis; species Phalaenopsis hybrid cultivar. Next base: position 386,352 of record JXCR01054506.1, on the reverse strand, counting down.
CTAAATTTTTGCAGAATCTACTTCTTTTTCATTTTCTAAAATTTTATGCTTAAGTACAACTCCTTCTGCAACCATAAATTGATATTTTTCCCAATTTAATATGAGATTAGTCTTTTCACATCATTCTAGAATTTTCTTTAAATGGGTTAGCCATATTTCAAATAAAGTTCCAAATACAGAAAAATCATCCATAAAGACTTCAATCCCTTTTACAATTAAATCACTAAAAATTGACATCATAAATCTTTGAAATGTTGCAGGTGTATTACATAATCCAAAGTGCATTCGCCGAAAAGCAAAAATTCCATAAGGACTAGTAAATGTTATTTTCTCTTGATCCTTTAGAGTAGTAGGTTTTTTATGATAATCGGTATATCCATCTAAAAAATAAAAATATCTATGCTCAGCCAGCCTATCCAATATCTAGTTTAAAAAGGGTAAAGGAAAATGATCCTTTCTAATGGCTGAATTTAATTTTCTATCATTTATGTAGATTCTCCATCCAGTGACTTGTCTTGATGATATTAATTCATTATTCTCATTTTTCACTACAGTCACACCTCCTTTCTTTTAAAAATAATGAATTGGACTCTCCGAAGCACTGTCTGAAATAGGATAAATTATTCTAACATCTAACCATTTTAAAATCTCTTTCTTAACAACTTCTTTCATCATTGGATTCAATCTCTGTTGAGGATCAGCACTTGGTTCATGTTGAACTCCCCATAAAATTCTATGCATACAAATTGAAGGATTGATTCCTTTATATCAGCTAATGTCCATCCAAAGCCTTTCTTATATCTTCTCAAAGTTTCCAATAACTTTTGTTATAGCGTATCATTTAATTCTTAAAATACTATAACAGGTAATGTAGATAAATCTATTAAAAATGCATACTTCAAATGTGAAGTGTTTTCATTTCTAGTTCAGATGGTTTCTCAATAGATGAAATCAAATTCTTATTACTTTCGATAGGGTCTAACATTTCAAAAATTTCTTGAACATAATCCAAATCTTCTTTACTAACTTCTGTAGATTCATCTTTAATTTTATCCTCATCTTGGTATTCCAAATATTCCTTTTTAAATTCATTTTTGAATGTCTTCTAAAATTATTCATGGCTTAAATATTCATTAATATCCATTTTCAAGCATTTAATCTCTTGCTCATTTGCACAGTATCTCATTGATTTTGCAATATTAAATGTAACCTCTTGATCACTAACTCTCATAGTTAGGTCTCCTTTCTGCACATCTATCAAAGCTCTTCCAGTTGCGAGGAATTATGTTCCTAAAATGATAGGAATTTCTTAATCTTCCTTCATATCTAATACAATAAAATCCACAGGAAAGATAAATTGATGAAATTTTACCATAACCTCTTCTATAAATCCTTTAGGATAAGAAATGAAATGTTCAAAAATATTCAGGTGGTTTCTCAATAGATGAAATCAACAAATGGAATGTTTATCGTTAATTTCTTTCATATCTCAAAAAATTTTGAAAATTGGTTATCTCTATTTTTTTGCTTCAATCTTTGAGGAAATGGAGGTGGTGGTCCTTCTACAGTGATTTTAATTGGTTTAATAGGACATTCTGACCTAAAATGAGAATCTTCACCAGATTTTTCATTTTCCACCTCATTTTTTTCAACTTCAACTTCCACTTCTTTCTGTTTTTCAATTCTCTTCCACTTGTTAGCTGAATAACCTTAATTTGCTCTTTGTTCTGATCTTTAGTATTTACTTCAGCACTACTAGGAAAAGTTCTTGGATTTCTATTGCTATGTGCAGTACATCCCAATTAATTTACAACAATACATCTTTAGTATTTACTTCAACACTACAACAATACAGCCCAATTGATTTTTCATGTTTCTAATTGTAGCTCCTTGACTTTGTAATTAGCTTCTGATTCTGACTTTCTAAATAGATATAAAATGTGGTGTATGTGATTAAATGCTTAATTTCCTTAATAGTGATTCCTACCTTGCAACAAAACCAACAACTTGATCCAAAGCAAAGGCTAGGTAAATTTTCAACTATGAAGTAAAGAAGAATATAATTATAATATTTATATATGGGATACTACGCAAGTATATGTATCATTATCAAGTAATAGAAGACTTTTTAATTAAGACCCGAATATCGAACCCACGGAGAAACTTGGAAATATGCACTTTAGATAGCTAAAATGTTTAGATGACAAAAATCTACTTAACAAAATATTCTTACATAAACTTAAGTTGTTATAATATGAATGAAAATTTGATTCTTTTTCTAATTTTTGGTTTTTGAAAATAAAGTAAACAACTAATTAACTTAACTAAATATTTGCAAGATGAAGGTAATGTAAGTAAAATATTTTTTTTCCTTATCATGGATTAGTAATAAGTATATATATTCTATTTCGGAAGTATGGTAAATGTGTTATGCCAAATAGGAGCAATAATATTCTTTACCCTTATTAGAGATGTTATAAAGAACATTGGCTAATCTATAGTTTGAATAGTCTTGAAGACCATTTAGGTAGGGAAGATACCAGCTCTCTCTCTAGAGTTTCTCTTCTCCGTCCACCTGTGGGCTAACATCTAGTATCAAAACCTAAAATTATAAATCAAATTGGGGGATTTAGCTTGTCACTCTAAAGTCTTCTAATTCTACACCCTTTGAAAAGTTTATTTTCCTATTTATTTGCACTCAACCCCATGAACTACATTCTCATTCATTAAATCATTATGTGATTCTAACCATTTGTTGAATGAGACAATGCCATCTCGGATCTTACATGTTCTTACAATAGATCTTAACATCTTAATTGGCAAAATCAAGAAGTAAATGAAGTATAAGGATCAAATCATCACAACTTCTTCCAACATTGAATTCTATCACTTCACACAACCTCCTTTAAATACTTAATTAATTATAATTTTAAGGAAAAAGATAAAGAAAACTACTCATAATCCATGGAGAAAACACAACCAAACATGCGTTTAAAAGTTGAAATCATGCACACAAACAAGAAATCTAAATTAAAACCAAATGTAGTCACAAAAATAAACACTTATCTTAAATCCTCTGCACAAAATATCTTGAAGTTCCTTTGAATTCTTTTCCTTCACTCACAATACAANAAATCACTAAACTTAACTCCTAAAAGCTTAAACTACCAAATCCATGTATTTTCTAAATATTTTTCTCAAATTACCACCATGAATAGTGATTTTTAGGTAGCTCGTGAATTTACTCAAAATACATGGTGAAAAAAAAAATTTTACATAGAAGTGAAGCCCTTATCTCAAAGATATCAAATCTAGCAATTCTTTCTCCATACCACCAAGAAATCTCCAAAATAGGGTGTGCCCTAGCTCTGAAATTGTAAAAATTTGAGGAAGAAGACGACATCGAGCAAAAATAATGGAGTTTTTCAGACCAATTTGTCTCTTAAAATCATTCGCGAATCAATTTACGTGAACAAGAGCTTAAGCACGATTGATTCGTCGCTTAGGCGCACGTCTCTCTGTTTATGCATTGCTTAAGCACAGGGTCTTGGCACTTAGGTGCGAGTGCACAAATTTTTATTTTTTTTCGATTTACGTGAGAAACACTCCTAGCCTAAGTCAACCAACCTTACAACGTCTCATAACTCTTTAATAACTATTTTCTTCTTTTTCAATTCTCCGTTTACTCAAGATTCACCAATCTTAATTAATTAAATTCAACACAAAATAACACAAAAATTTATACGAACAAACACTTATATTCATTTACGAATGATTAAAAAATATTTTTAAATACAAAAATTCTCAATCCAAATAGTCATGAATGAAAAAATTCTTAAACACAATCACTAGACAATCATCACGTTAAAAACATACTAAACACACTTAACCTTAAACAACAAACACTAAACACACAAACATTAAACAACAAACACTAAACACACAAACATTAAACAGCAAACACTAAACACACAAATATTAAACAACAAACACTAAACATACAAACATTAAACAACAAACTTAATTCCATTCTCTAATTTGTGGAACAAATTCTGGCCAATCCTTAGTCTCTCTTTCAGCATTTGGAATATAAATATGAAATAACAGACAATGGTTAATAACTCTGGTTGAATCTTCTTAAATCCACTTGTTCTTCAAATACATAGCTTTGTTCACTTCTTCTATAAAACTGGTTTGACTAAACTACATCTTAAGTTGCCATCCCATATGATCCAAATGTGCGTTAACTTCCATCACTTTTGCTTCAATTGAAGCCATGTTAGCCTCAGTTTTAGTGATTTTCTTAGCTATTCCTTTGATACTAACAGTGAGGAAACCATTTGTATAACTCTTGCACACTCTAAATAACAAACTTCTTTCTCATTACTTCCTCCTTCTTTAAATCACTTTCCCAAGATGACATTTTTTCCAAAACTTTCACATTTTCACATATAATTTAAAGTTGAATGGAGGTGTAGTGAGATTTCTCCTCATACCCTTCTGTTTATAGGCTCTAAACTTCCTCTTATAACTCCTAGGCACGTCCTAGAACTGTCTCCCATCTTAGAGACAACAAAATCTCAATTATAACTTTTATAAACCAAAATTTGCACATGTTTTTTAACTATTGTACTTAAGCGCCACTGCTCAATTTAGTACAGGTCAACTTAACGCCTAAATACTTGTTCCAACTTGTCTAAGTCATCTTTTAAGATCATAGAATAGTCACTAAATGATTATACATTCAAAATACTACTAGAATTTTCTAAATCATACACAACAACATAACAAAAACATAGATAACTATGAGTAGCCTCCCATATAGCACTTGGTTTAACATATTCAACCAAACGTAACCAATGCTTATTCGGGTTGACCCAACATCATAAAATCATTTAATTTAAGTTGGTCACCTAAAAAGTAGGATTTCAGCCTTTGACCATTCACTTTGAGTATTTTATCAATTTTAGGATCTTTGTATGCACAACTCCATAAGGATAAACTTTCATCACAACAAATGGGCACATCCACTTGGACTTAATTTTTCTTGGAAATAATCTTAACCTTGCATTATAAAGCAAAACTTGTTACCCTGACTAAAAATTTTTAGTCAGAATCCTCCGATCATGCCACATCTTCATCATTTCTTTGTAAATCTTAGCACTTTCGTAGGATTCATTCCTTATCTCTTCAAGCTCATTTAATTACAATAATCTTTTCTCATCAACATCCTTTAAATTGTAATTAAATTCATTAGTAGCCCAATATGCTTTATGCTCAAGTTCAACTGGTAAGTGACACACTTTCCCAAATATTAGTCTGTATGGGGACATTCCTTTAGAAGTTCTGTATGCAGTACTATAAGCCAACAAAGCATAGTCAAGTTTGACTGACCAATCTATTTTTGTTGGATTTATAGATCTTTTCATTATTCTTTTAATGTCACGATTGGATAATTCAGCCAAACCACTTGTCTGAGGATGATAAGCATGAGTAATTGTAAGATTAATATGATATTTCTTTAATAACTTTTCAATTATTTCATTTCTGAAATAAATTCCCCCATCAATTATGATTGCTCTCGGCATCCCAAATCTACAAAATATGTTTGTTCTTAAAAACTTTGCAACACTTTGAGCACACATCTAGGTAAAGCAACAACTTTTATCGATTTAGATACATAGTCTTCTGCTAACAATATATATAAATTTCTAAAATATCGTATAAATGGTCCCATGAAATATAATCCCCAAACATCAAATATCTCAAATTCTAACAAATAATTGAGGGGCATCTCATTTCTCCTAAAAATTTTGCCTACTCGTTGACATCGATCACAAGTTTTGATATAAGTGTTAACATATCTATATATTGTAGGCCAACAAAATTCAGATTATAAAATTTTGTATGTTGTTTTATCGGCACCAAAATGATTGCCAAAATCAAAAATATAAATTTTTTGGAGAATTTCATAAGTTTCTTCTAAAGGTACACATTTTCGAATAATAAGATCCTTTCCTTATTTATATAAAAATAGGTCATCCTAAAAATAAGTCTTAGCTTCAGATAAAAATTTTCTCTTTCGTTGGTATGTCATTCCATAGGGTTTAATACCATGGAACACACCAGCATTAACATTGAACAAATTTTCATCTGGAAAATGTTCATCAATTTTCTTTTCAAAATTGAGTGGTTTTTCTAATTCAATCCTTGACAGATCATCAGCAATTTGATTCTCAGCTCTCTTTCTATCTACTATCTTGAAGTTAAATTCTTTCAAAAGAAAAATTTATCTTATAAGTCATGGTTCTGCATCCTTCTTTTTCATTAAATACTTAATAGCAGAATGATTGTATGCACAATACATTTAGTTCAAATTAAGTATGATCTAAATTTATCAAAAGCATATACTACTATTAATAACTCTTTCTCAATTGTGTATAATTAATTTGAGCTTCATTAAGAGTTCTACTAGTATAGTAGATAACCTTGAAAATCTTATCATGATTTTATCCCAAAACAACTCCAATAGCATAATCACTAGCGTCATACATTAATTCAAAAGGTTTCTCCCGATCTGTTGAAACAATAATCTGTGCAGTCACTAATTTTTCTCGTAATAATTCAAAAGCTTTTAGGCACTTTTTATCAGAATTAAAAATCACAACTTTTCAAGTAAATGGCATAGAGGTATAACAATTTATGAAATTTCCTTAACATATCGCCTGTAAAATCCAACATGTCCAAAAAACTCCTAATTTACTTCATACTTGATGAGCAAGGTAAATTAGCAATCACTTGAGTTTTTGCGGGGACTACTTCCATACAATTTTTTGAAATTTAATGTCCCAAAACTATTCCTCCTACTATCATAAATTGTCACTTTCCCAATTAAGGACTAAATTTGTTTCTTCACAGCACTTAAGAACTTTTGATAAATATTCTAAATTAGATTCAAATGAATTTTGAAACACTGAAAAATCATCCATAAAAACTTAAATCCCTTTTTCGATTAAATCACAAAAAATAGCTATCATACATCTTTAAAATGTAGTAGGTGCATTACATAAACCAAAGGACATTCTTCTAAAAGCAAATGAACCATAAGGAATGATAAAAGTTATTTTCTCTTTATTCTTAGGAGCTATTTGTATTTGGTGATAACCAATATATCCATCCAGAAAATAAAAATTTTATGCCAGCTAGTCTATCCAACATTTGATCTAGAAAGTGTAGTGGAAAATGATCTTTCCTAGAGGAGAGACTTAATTTTCTATAATCAATGCATATTCACCATCCTATGACATTTCTTGTATGTATTAACTTGTTATATTCATTTAAAGTCACAGTCACTCCTTTCTTAAGAACACAGTGAATCAGACTAACCCATGCACTATTTGAAATAGGGTAGATAATTCCAGCATCTAACCATTTTAAAATTTCTTTCTTAACAACAATTTTCATAATAGGATTTAATCTCCTTTGAGTATCAGTCATTGGTTTGCAGTTCTCTTCCATATGAATTTTATGCATATAAATTGAAGGACCAATTCCTTTTATATTATCAATAGTCCATCTAAAGGCTTTCTTGTTACTCTTTAAAATTTTCATCAAACTGTCTTTTTCATATGTAGATAATTTTGAGGAAATTATAACAGGAAATGTATAGGAATTACCTAAAAAGACATACTTTAAATGTTAAGGAAGTGACTTCAACTCAAGCTCAGGAGGTTTTTCAATTGATGGATAAAAAGATTTAACTTTTTCTGTCATGTCAAAGACTTCAAAACTTTCTCAAATATGATTTAAATCTTCTTAAATAAATCTTCATATTGATCTAATCCCTCTTCTTGCTCGTTTTCCAACTCTTTCATTTTAGATTTCTCTTCATGAATTATTTTGAAATGACATTTACTTAATTATCTAATCACATCTATTCTATAACATTCATCATATTTACCTTTTGTAGAGTATTTCATTGATTTGGAAAAATTAAATGTAATTTTTTTATCATTTACGTGCATTGTTAATTCTCTTTTCTGCACATCTATCATTGCTCTTCCTGTGGCTAGGAAAGTTCTCCCCAAAATGATAGGTTTCTTCTTATCTTTCTCCATATCTAGTACAATGAAATCAATAGGAAAGATAAATTAATCCACTTTCACTAAGACATCTTCTATAACTTTTTTAGGATATGCTATTGAACGATTTGCTAACTACTAAGTTATGGCTTTAGGGGTTATTTCTCCTAATCCTAATTTTTAAAATAATGATAATGGCATAAGTTTGATGCTCGCACCTAAATAATGTAAAGCTTTTCCATAAAACTTGTCTCCTATTTCACATTGAATTGTAAAGCTACCAGGATCTTTAAGCTTTTTAAGAAGCATTTTCTAAATTATAACACTGCACTCCTCACTAAGTGCAATAGTTTCATTATCTTCAAACTTTCTTTTCTTGTTAATAATATCTTTCATAAACTTCACATAACTTGGCATTTGTTCTATAGCTTCAACAAATGGAAAATTAATTGAAAGTTTCTTAAATAATTCTAAAAATTTTAAAAATTGCTTATCTAAATTTTGTTGTTGGAGCCTCTGAGGAAATGGAGGTGTTGGTTTTTCCAAGTTAACGTTAAGTAGAGAAATAGGTATCTCTAAACCTTTTGAAGAATCCTCTTTTGGTTATTCAATCTCTTCTCTCTTTACTTCAGTCTCTTTTTGAAATCTACCTCTAATTATCATCCACTTCTAAGTTGAACGGCTTTTACTTGCTCTTTATTCTAGTCTTTTAGATTTACTTCTGTATTGCTGGAAGTGTTCATTGGGATCTATTACTTTATGAATTTATTATTTGTTCCAACTGATTCTCAATATTTCTAATTGTAGCTCCTTGACTATATAATTTATTTCCCATTTTTAACATCACTTCTTCTATTGATAACTTCTTCTCTTTAAATTGTGGATTACTGTTAAAACTTGGAGGATAGGTGGGTCTATAATTACTATTCCCTTGCTTGTTCCAATTTCTTAATGGGTTTACTTGGTTGTTCCTCCATTGTTGATTATTACCACCCAAAGTATTATTCTAGTTAAAGTTAGGATGGTTCTTCTAACATGGGTTATAATAATTTAAATATGGGTTATTCTACTTATTATTTACGACATTCAAAGTTTTGAATGATGCTTGAGAATCTACCATTTAGCCTAATGAATTCTCTTTGATCATGGAAATTGGTTAAGAAAAATTCATTCCAATATAGTCTAACTTCCTTGAATTTGCATTAAATTGATTTACTAACTTGACAAAAGCATCAGTTTCATTAACATTGGCTACTTTCTTAAGATTTACCCTTTCAGAAGGCGATTGAAAATTATTTTCGTCCATCTCTTCAATTAAAGCATAAGCATCATTAAATGGTTTTGACATCAATGAACTACTAGTAGCGACATCAATAATAGATCTAAGAGATCCAGCTAATCCATTATAAAAAGTTTGAATTATTAACCAATCTGGTAGAGCATTGTGTAGACACTTTCTTAAGAGTTTTTCAAATCGTTCCCATGCTTTATAAATAGATTCTCCTTCAAATTGGCAAAAAGGTGTAATATCCTTTTTAAGCTTTGCAATTTTTTATGGTAGAAAATATTTAGCAAGAAATTTTTTAGCTAAATTACCCCAAATTCTGATAGATCCAGAAAATAATCTAAGTCTCATAGCATCATCTAATACACCATCATATTTAAATGTAGCACAAAATTCTAGAAAATTGGCAAGATGTAAATTTTGATCTTTAGTTAGTGCTCCCCCAAACTGATTATTTAATAACATTTGGATAATAGTAGGCTTCAGCTCAAATTAATTAGCCACTATAGCAAGTTTTTTAATACTACAATGAAGTTCATCCACTGTAGGGTTTGCATACAATCTTAAAGGCCTAAATTCTTCAATGTTTTGATTATTTTGATTTGCCATTTTCTAAAATTTTTCAATAATTATTAATTTTTAAATTTTTCTAATAGTTCTTTCAAACATACATTACTATAAAGCACATAAAAAATCAAATAAAAATAAAAACACAAAAATAAGAATTTAATATATAAAAAGCAACACTACAATGTTCCTATAATAAATCTTAAAGTCTAAATAAGACTTTGTAAAAGTATAAATTTTGCTTTCTAAAAACTCTTTTTTTAAATAATTTCCCTTTGTTTCTCGGCAACGACACCAAAAAGTTGATCCCGACTTACTAAATAAATATAAAATGCGATGTATGTGATTAAATGCTTAATTTACTTAATAGTGATTTCTACTTTGCAAAGAAACCAACAACTTAATCCAAAGCAAAGGCTAGGTAAATTTTCATCTATGAAGCAAAGAAAAGTACAGTTATCGTTATCAAGTAATATAAAATTTTTTGATTAAGCCTCGAATATCAAACCCACAGAGAAACTTTACAATATGCACTTAAGAAAGCTAAAAAGTTTAAATGAATAAATCCACTTAACAAAATATTCTTACTTAAACTTAAGGTGTTATAATAGGAATGAAAATTTGATTCCTTTGGTAAATTTTGGTTTATGAAAATAAAGTAAACAACTAATCAACTTAACTAAATATTTGCAAGAAAGAGGTAATATAAGTAAAATATATTTTTCCTTATCATGAATTAGTAAAAAATATAAAAATTCTATTATGGAAGTATGCTAAATGTGTTGTGTCAAATAGGAGCACTAATATTCTTTACCCTCACTGGAGATGCTATAAAGAACATTGGCTAATCTATAGTTTGAATAGTCTTGAAGACCGAATAGGTAGGGAAGATACTAGCTCTCACTCTAGAGTTCCCTCTTCTCCCTCCACTTGGGGGCTAACTTCTCTTATGAAAACCTAAAACTATAAATCAAATTGGGGGTTTTAGCCTGTCACTTTAAAGTCATCTAATTCTACACCCTTAAAAGGTTTGTTTTTCCAATTTATTTTCACTCAACCTCATAAACTGCATTCTCATTCATGAAATCAATATGAGATTCTAAAAAATTTTTGATTGAGACAATACCATCTCGAATCCTACATTTTCTAACAACAGGTATTAACATCTTAATTGGTCAAATCAAGAGGTAAATAAAGTAAAGGTTTTCAAATCATCACAACCTTTTCCAACATTGAAGTCTAATACTTCACACAACTTCCTTTAAATACTTAATTACTTATCATTTTATGGAAAAAGATACAGAAAACTACTTAGGATCCATGGAGAAAACACAGCCACACATGAGTTTAAAAGTATAAATCATGCACACAAATAAGAAATCTAATTTAAAACCAAATGTAGTCATAAAGAGAAACACTTATCTCAAATCCTCTCAGCCAAATGTCTCGAAGTTTTTTGGATATCTCTTTCTTCACTAACAATACAAGCTCACACTAAAAATAAAAATAAAAGTGGTATGTGGCGGCGGCGGTAATGGCGGCGGCGGCGGCGTTTATGAATAGTGGCTCTGGATGTCTAATGGTTGGCCCCCTCGGTGGTTGGCTTTGAT
>JXCR01054506.1:307766-366538 GCA_002079205.1 Phalaenopsis hybrid cultivar | reverse complement strand
AGTTATGGTAAGGCTCATTTGACCATACCAAGCTCAATTGATTTGGATTTGGCCATAAGTCCAAAGAGGTGCACATGACCAAATCTTGTGTTTGGACTATNGCTTAGCTCCAAACCAACACCGAGGGTCAATCCTAAGGCCAAGTAGTCCTATAGGAACTCCTCTTGAATTCTTTCATAATGATCTTACCTACTAAATGCTAGAGGTTAAGATCAATATGTGGAACTTCAGGTTGAGTAAAAAGAAGAGTTTTGAATTTCTAATGGTGAGGGTACCTTTGTTTTTTGAGATAGTCAGTAGGAAATCCTATGGCTAGACCTAGGCTACTAAAGAAGTTTTCTAGACCTCAATCAAAAGTGAGGTCAACAGCGCCAGTTTGGTGCATCATGCCACTCTAAAACAACTCCACATTATGCTTCATTTGGCTCCATTTCAACTCCATTACACCCAGTTTTAGTTGCATTTCACTCCTAACAAATATACCTAAAAAAGAAGCATGAAAACAACCTTTCTTTAAAGTGTAATTTCATTCAAAAATATATGAGAAATGTAAAGTAGATTAAACATAGAAAGACATATTGAAATGGGCCTAGTCATAATTTTCTTTCTTGCTCATTTTCACTCCAAATTACAATATTTTTGCTTCATTTTTTTCCAAAAGTCTATTTCTTGTACTTGAAACAAAAAATATGCAAATTACATTCCTTTAAAGTGTACCATCATTAAAGATCACTAAAATTGAGCATAAAATATATATGAAAAAGTAGGTAATTCTTAGACATGTTAGCTGTAATTGAAATGATCTCTTTAAAACATTATATGAATATCAAACTTATTCACCGTTCAATCGTAGCTCTCAATCTATTAGTGTTTCACAAATGTGTCATAAACACAAATGTTTTAGAGAAGCTCTCCTTTTTCTGCCATCATCATGGACACCTTGCTCGCCAGAACTAAGCAAAATAACTTTTCAGATTACTAGGGAGCTATTAAAAGTATATATAAAAGGAGAGAAAGCTTTGAAGAAGAGGGATAACCAATGAGGGGAAATGGAGAATGGGAATAGTGGAGTGAAGAAATTGAAAGCCTCCTCTTATGTATATGATGTAGTCAGAAGTTGAGCCATCCCAAAGACAGAAAGTTTATTTGCCGCACAAAATTATACTTACAAAGGAGCAAATTTGATGCACATTTCAAGATAAAATAAAGTAATTTCATGAAATTAAATAAAAATTATAGAGTATCGCTTAAAATCTATACCAAGAGAAAATACTTTGCAAGAATATCATTAGTCGCTTTAGTGTTGACCTCATTTTTGGTGAGGTCTTTCTTTTCTATTAGTGCATAGGATCCAGTCATAAGACTTTCTCTTTGACTATCGTAGAAGAGTAGAGATGGAACTCACTTACATAGAAATTCAAACCACTTCCTAGCTCTCTTTGAAAACTTATATGGTTGGAGATGAACCTTCAAAACTTAGAAGGTTAGAACCAACTTGTCATGATTCAAGGATGAGTTTCCTTAGGGTCTGCAAACCCTAGGACAACCAAGCTTGGTCTGGTTCATCCATACACTCACGAACGCTACAACTTGCATAACTTCCGTAAACTCTAAAATTCACATCACCCACAATCTTTATATTTAATAAGAATTAAAATCATTTTCTAAAACGATTGATCGCAAATCAAAACTCCAAATAAAATTAAATTTGGCACTTTTTTGACATGATCGTCGATGAAAGTGATCTGAACAACCCCGGACGACAAAACGGACCGCGCAAACCCATGCGAGCGTGTCTAGAACGTAAATTTTACATAGGAGAGACGTTCATTTCACTACAAAACCATTTCTATGGGAAATTACAAGAAATATAATTATACTAATAATAATAATACTACTAATAATAATATTATTATTATTATTATATGCTGACCTCACTTTTGGTTAAGGTCTAGCTCTTTCCTCTTCAGTACCCTAGGGTCTAGCCATAGGACTTTTTTGTTGACTATTCCTAGAGGACTAGAAAAGGAACCCTCACCATTAGAAATTTTAAACATCTGTCTACTCAACTTGAATTTCCACATATTGGTTCTAACTACTAACACTTAATAGGTGGGGTCAATATGGAGGAGCTAAAGGGGAGTCCCTATAGGACTGCTTGGCGTTAGAGTTGACCCTAGGTATTGGCCTAGAGCTAGTTCACTCATTTACACTCACTTTCACTCACATTCACTCACAACCCTAAACCCAAACTTATTGACTTTGATCCCTTGATCTTTTGAGAGGCTCATGTAGATGCTCCCCTAGGCCCACTAGCCCTAGACTTGGTCTAGCTAAGACCAGTACATAGAGGACCCAAATGGAGATTCCATTGGACCATGGCTCAAATAGGGTGGTTGGCACCTCAATTCCACCAAAATACCTAACTTAGCCTTTTGCCCACAATTCTACCAAACTTACCAAAACACCCCCATACCCTAAATTTAACCAAAAACCCAATTTTACCCAAAATACCCAACTTTGTTCAAAAATCATCTAAAAGCATTTCAAAATACCCAAATTGTCCAAAACTTCCCAAAATTGCCAAAATTACCAAAATACCTCAATATTTGCCAGAATTACAAAAATACCCTTGGTGGCCCAAATTTTTAGAAAACCTTCAAAATCCTTTCAAATGTCTAAAAAACTAATTTTGACCCTTAAATTAAGCTCAATTTGATTAATTTGACCAAAAGCCCCAAATTATCTGTAAATGCCCAATTTCCCCAAATTCACCCTAAACGTCCATCAATTTGACCCTAATTCCCCCCCCCATTTCAATTCTAAACTCAAATTCATCATGATCAAACTCAATTTAAACTAAATCCAAGTCCAATTCACCCACATTTGAGTCCAATTTTAACACAAATCAAAAAAGCCCAAATTTGGCCTAAATCCAAAATCTCATTCAATTGAACCCCCAAATCTTTCCAATTGCCCCAATTATGAATCATAAACTCTTTGAAACATCTCCAAAAATAAAATTAAACCCTTAATGGGCCTTGATCAAGCTTCAATTTCACTGAATTTCAACCCAAATANTCTTTCCAATTGCCCCAATTATGAATCATAAACTCTTTGAAACATCTCCAAAAATAAAATTAAACCCTTAATTTGCCTTGATCAAGCTTCAATTTCACTGAATTTCAACCCAAATCAAAAATTCCCAAATTGCCCTAATTTAGCCATGTGCCCAAATTCCACCAAATTGAATGCCCTAACCCAAAAATTGGTACCCAATTAATGTTGAGAACTCTTCATGACATTCCCCAAGAAAATTTTGAACTCTCAATTTGGACTTAACCCAACTCTAGCCCAACTTAAATCCAAGTCTAAGCCAACATTCCCAAATTGACCAAATGCCCAAAATCCCTCAAATTGGACCTCCAAATCAATTCAAAATCATTTCAAATCTTTTCTAAACCCCTCATGGCAATCATCTAGAAAAAATTGATCAATCAATTGTGCTTAATGTCATGGCTAGCCTAAACAGAACTAAACTTAAGCTAATTTAACCCAAATTGAAGCCATGAACCAAAATTGATCAAGTTATGTCAATGTCTTCTACAGCCAACTTCTGGCCCCTACTGATCAAGCTAGACCCACCTAGCCCACCCTATTTGAGCTTTGGACCAATGGTCCCTTTATTTATGGGATTTCACCTCATTTATGGCCTAAACCAAAATATCATCACCATCATCACTAACCATTAGTGGCTAACCATCATAAACCCTCTTCTGGCTCCCCTGACTTCTCTGGCCTCCACCCCTGGCCCTGCTGGTCAGCCTACTGGCTAAAAAATAGCAAAACTGAGAGCCACCCCAAACCTAAACTCAAGATTTGAACTCCCTGACTTGGATTACTCCAATTGGATACTTGTGTCACTGAGTCCTTCACATAAGAAACTAATTGAAACAAAATTGAAGCCCTGAGCTCCACCCCAAGCTCCTATATTTTTCATGGACAAAAGGGGGGATGAACAAAATCCTTGGGGAAACTCAGCCAAAATCTCACCAGAGACTCTCTAAGAACTCTCCCACTCAAGCCCACCATTTCCCCATATGGTTCCCTCTGTGACAGCTCAATCATGAGCTCAAAATTTCAGCTCAAATTAGAACATATTTTTCCACACCTCAACAGTCCACCAAACACCAATTAATTGTGCACACACCATCCTCACAGTGAGAGGATTTGATTCCCCATAAATGACATATCCTAAATAGCCTCTAACATAGCTATAGACCAACAACTGAAATTGAGCTCAATCAAAATCATACATAAACAATTCACTATGGCCTAGGACTTCATCTGAAGGTTCATTTAGTCCATTCAAAGATGCCACATCCATTTGATTGAGGCCTCCCCTCTCAGACAAAGCTATTGAACCTCAACCCAAATAATATCCTATTTTGATTATCCATATGTATTTAATGTATTTCAGACCATATAAGCCATATAATTATGTTTTTCTTGAGTAGATGAAGGTTTATGAACAAACCCCATGTGATTTGGTTGAGTCTAGCTTGAGATCTTTAGGTTTTGGTGTGAATGGCTCACAGGTTAGGTCACTTAGGGATGACTAAGGCGGTCCATCTAATCCCTCGTTTATTCAATGGACGAAGGAGATCAAGTCGGATGAACTTTTGGAATGAAAAGGCGGGCTGCTTGGCAGCCGCGCTGGCTAACATAGTCAAGTAGCAGAGCACCGCGTGGAGACTTCGGAGCTGCTGAGGTTGAGGTGGCACCGTGTGTTTAAGTAGAAAAATATGGATTTTATGGATTTATTTAAATTCCTTAACTTAAAAAATCCATATCTTTCTCTAGAAAAATCATAAAAATTAAATAAAAATATCCTCTTGCTCAGTGAAGAGGTGAGAATAATGTGGACTAAAATTTAAAAATCTGTTTAGTCTCTAATTTTTAATGAATTAAATACTCTCTAGATTATTTTAATTCATTATGATCAAACATTTCTCAACATGGATTGAAACTTTTAGGATTCATTCCTTATGACAGAGGGGGTGTTCTCTGATTTTTCCAAGGTGAGAGAGCATCTCTATGCTTCCATCCTTAATTTTCAAGCTAGGATGACTATTTTGACTTATTTTTATTTCATAAGTTAAAACAACACCTGAAAAATTATGGGAATAATTTTAGTTTCCTATGGTCAGAGAAGCTCAGGAGAAATATCATGATGGTTTGAATAATTTTGTAAATTTCTATACTTGATTGGGTGTATATATTTTGTATTAATTTACGTAAATTAAATACTAATAAAAAATTAACAAAATCAAATCTACACTGTGTATAAAAATCCTGTTTACGTACTGTAGAAATTTAAAAAATATTTGATTACGTTTGAGCACTAAAGTTGATTTTCTAAGAAACCTTGTATTTTTGTACAAATATAATTATATTAAATCAAATACACTTGGGAAAATTTTGAAAAGTGTTTTTCTGAGTTCCTTGTGATCAGGGTCACTTAGAAAAAATAAATTTTATTTTTTTGAGAAAATACATGATTTTTTAGCTTTGTTTTGAATTTAAAATAATTAAAAAATAATTAAAAATCCTAAAAACACCAAAATATTTCAAAATGTGTCTTATCGTTCCCTGATCACTTAGAACTCGTTAGGATATTTTCCTAATTTTTTCTAAGTTAAAAATAAATTTTAAAAGCTTAAAAACTAATTTTCCTTATTTTTCCACTTAAAATAATTAAAATAAATAAACTAAAATCATAAAAATACAAAATTTATTTCTGTGAATTCTCTAAACTCAGAGAGGTTTAATAAAAATATAAGGATAATTTTGGTAACTAAAAAATTATTTTACATTTAATTAAATCATTAAAACTGATTCATAATTAAATAATAGTGATAGAGATTTAATTCAAAAAAATGTGGAATTTTATCAAAGTGTTTATCTGACCTAAGGGGACCTCTAATAATTTTCTCATGAATAAAAATTTTATTTTGGATAGTTAAGTAAATAAATTTTGAAAATACTACTTTCTAAATTTAAATAATTATAAAAATTAAATTAAAATTTGAAAATCTACATTTTCTCCTTTGATTTTTTAATTGACTCTGGATAGGACACTCAAAATTCTCAAAGTTATTTGAAATTTGATTAATGAGTTACGAGGTGAAAAGCCCCAAAGGCAAAGAGGTAACTTTAGATTTTAGTGCATTAATCATAATTTAGGAGTAATCAAGGGAAAATGGGTTGTTTTGATCCTAATAAATATGTTTAGATGACTGAAATACAATGGTATTGAAAGATAGTAACCCATTTGCCATCTTTCCATAATAAAAGCAAAATTGTAATTTCCTTAATAATCATGACTTGGAAGTCAATCAAAATTAAATGATTCTCAAGTGATGGGTTTGAGTTACGAAGATAATATTCCATTAATGTTAGGCTCATAATTGATGACAATGTGATATTTCAATAAGAATGGATGTCATTTGAATCAAAATTCTGCTAATTACCATTTCACCTATTGTGATTATTCAGGGCTTGGCCACTACCTAGGCTTGACATTTAAACTCGTTTGATTGGATTTAGAAGATAACATGACTAATGATTAACACCTTTTTACACTACAAGCCCGATTTTAACTTTCGGAATCAAAACCTTTACTTACTTAAATTTGCCTTAAGGGAACCCCACCCACATAACTCTTAAATAAAATATCGATTGATTAATTGAGTGTCCTAGCTTTGGGATAAATAAAACATCAAGTTTCCCTGAGCAATGGGATAACCTTAGTTTAGCCTTGGATGATTAATAAAATGATATAGTAATTTCAAAATAAACTTGAAATATTTCAAGAAATCTTTAAAGTTGTTTAGGGTCATGCTTTGAGCACTTTAAAATCTCTTGAATATTTTGAAGAGCAAATTGAACTTGCTATATTTTGTTATATAATCATCCACTAAGATCTTCTGAGACTCAATAAATTCATAACTTAGGGTTTGGTAGCTATACCTTCATCTACTTCCGTAATTGCAAAAATTATATACATCTTGTCAAAGCTAACCTTTTAGGTGGAGGGGCGGGAAGAATTGACAAGTACACTTTTATGTTATTTCATTTACTTTTTTGTACCTCTTGTTTCTTACTTGCATGCTTAAATTCACCCTACATGTCAAAACTAAAACTAAAAGGTAAACAAGATAAAATTCACCACCACAAATTGCAACCAGTTTCCCAATTTCAATACCAGTTCTTCTATAGACTTCTTCTTATCCTCAAATTATTGATCATTTTTAAAGTTTGGTGAATAGGAAGGTCTATATTTTGTGTTCCCCCTGATTATTCCAACTTCCATTAGGATTTGTATGATTATTTTCCCATTGTTGGTTTCCACCCCTTTAGTATGATACTAGTTAAAATTAGGATGGTTCATCCAACCTGGGTTGTAAAAGTTAGAATAAGGGTTGTTTATGGTATTTAAAGTCACATATGATAATTTAGAATCAATCATAAGCCCTAGTGAACTTTCCTCACTTACTGGAGTAAATTGAGGCTGGTTCATTTCAAATTAGTCCAACTTCCTTGATATTGTAGCAACATGAGATGCAAGAATTTCAATCGCATCTACAGCATGAAAACTGGGTACCTTTTTAGGATTTACCCTTCCAGAAGGCCAATGAAATTCATTTGTAGTCATTTTTTCAATTAACGCTTATGCTTCATCAAATGGTTTTGACATTAATGATCCACAACTGCTGCGTCAATTATAGACCTGAGGAATTCTACTAACCCATTGTAAAAAGTTTGAATGATTAACCAATCAGGAAGAGCATAGTGTGAAAACTTTCTTAGGAGTTCCTTATATCTGTCTCAGACTTTGTATATTGATTCCCCTTCATACTGAAAAAATGAGATAATGTTGTTTCTAAGTGCAATAGTCCTGGAAGGTGAAAAATACTTAGCTATGAATTTCTGAGTTAACTCTCAGTATTTAATAGAGCCAGGTGCTAATGAGTATAACCACATTTTAGCCTTATCCCTTAGTGAAAAAGGAAAAATCTTTAGTCTAACAGCATCATCTGACATGCCGTTTTAATGAAATGTAGCACAAAGTTCTAGAAAGATTGGTATATGGATCCTCCGAAGGAGTTCCCCCAAACTGGTTGTTCTGCATCAGTTGGATAATCGCTGGATTTAGTTTAAACAAGCCAGCTTCTATGATAGAAGTTTGTATACTTGAGTGAATTTTATCTGTCGTAGGACTTACATAATCCCTCAATGATTTATGATGATTTATGATGATTTTCTAAGTTATTATTTTGAATGTTTTTCATTTCCATTTCTAGTTTTAAAGCCCTTTCTGTTTTTTGAATTTTTTTCATTTTTTCGAACTCGGGATCATGAGGCAGAAGTCCTACCTTCTTATCCTATCCTACCAAATATCTTTAACTTTAGAATTGACCTTTATTATTAAAAACGTTTTACTAAAATTTACTATAACATTTATAAACATAAGTATAGTCATTAAAGTTACATCATCCGCCAAGGCTCTATAAGTTGGTGCATGATGCGTCAAAGCGTATTTTTGTCAGATCTTGGTTTTTGTGGAAATCTGCCCCATACCACTTTACGTCAACCTGTGTTTGACTCAAATAAACCTTTATAAGCATAATTAAACATCAAACTAACCCCAAATTTTTACAAACAACACAAAACACTTATTTATATACGAAAACCAGGTTATTACAAACTAACATTTTTTAAGCTAACACATAACATATTCAATGTTCTAAAGCAAACGAACATCCCAACACTGAAATCTAAACATCAAACTTCAAAGAAATAAACATAAATAGTGGAACAATATAAAGTAAAGGTAATCCAACATAACAAACTAAAACAAACAATACTAGGCAAAGCATCTCGTGCTTAACTCAACTTTAAACATCTTCTTCACTCTTGTCCTCCTAGATATCTCCCATAGACTTGTAGTGCACATACAGATTGTAGAAGGGCCTAAATGGAAATTCATCAATTGAATTTTCCACCTCAATCCATGCATGCTTCTTGAACATACGTACCCGTCCATCTTCAATACACAATGTATGTTCAAAATGTTCCGTGAGTCTCCAATCCAGGCTATCCAGCATTTCAGAAATATTCTTAATTTCATGCATAAGGTTATGCACCTCTTTCTCTATCTTCTTGATTCTATTTGAAAGTGCACTCGAGTTGTATTAGGGCTGAATAAGTGATGAATCCTGTGATCCTTGATCCACTAGTACATTCATATCATTTTCATCTCTCATTCCAATGCAACTGCAGCATACTTCAAGATCCATCGGCTTCCAAGGCAGTAGTACTTTTTCCTAATTTTCATAAGGTACGTGTGATTGATTGCAGAATTCAAAAATAGTATATGGATGTCCTAATCCAGTTACAGATCCATTCATGATCAAACCTAAAACTGATTTTACAATTATGGCTCTAATATCATCAAGTTTTCCAGTTTGAATACAGTAGTTCAGGATAACACTTTCCTTAGTGATCTTACTATATTTCATAGTAGGCGGTAATTTCTAGGAAATGAAGAAATGCCAAGCCTTTGAAGTAGGATTTAATAATGATGAATAAAAAGTCACATTCTCATCATCTCAGGCCTCCTAATTAGCATCTTCATCTGTAAGATAACGTTAGAGTTCATCAATGTTGTCTCTTGTAAGGTAAAATTTGCATAGTGGCAGACAGGCAAGTTTTCAATCATAAACATTTCGTTGATTCTCGATGGAGTGAACTGTACAAACCTGTCTTGCACTTAGATCATTCATTGGCTGGTCCCATGAATATTTGCATAAAATTCTTTCACCATAGAGACAACTACAGCGGCAGTAGTGTAGCAAAGCACTTCCCAACGCCTCTGCGGAATAACTTCTTCGACTCGATTATTCGGCATTTTGAATCCTCAATTCATAAATATCCTCTCTTTGATAAGCCTTTTTTTCATTATAACTCAATCATGCAACTTCTATGCATCGAAACTAATGAACTTTCTTCGGTTGAAAATTCTAAATCTAGCTAAGTTTCTAGAGTGGGAAGCCATATGAATTGAAAAGTGGTGACTCTTCCCTCATTTCCCCCCTAAAATATATTTTGGAGTCAGGTTTTAGGAGTTATTTGAAGGTTTCCTGATCCCAATATTTTTTTATATGTAAGGATTTATGAAGTTGACTACACTACTTGAAGATTTTATTCCCCGGTAATGGCACCAAAAACTTGATCCCAAACTTGATCCAAGCAAAGTAAGATTTCAATTATATTTGTAGGGATTTTATGCAAGTATACGTATCGTTAACAAGTAATATAGAGCTTTTATATTAAGCCTCAAATATTGAACCCATGGAGATTGAGGTTAATCACAATGGCTTTCAAGAGAAGTTATAGTTTAGAACAACATGCCCTAGCTTGGAAGGTTGATAAAAGTTTAATTTTGATTATACCCTGCAATTATCACTATAATAATACTTCTACTCCTAAACTAAATACTTAGTGAAAATCAACAAGTGGGGTTTAATATATTAAAAGTACCCTTTCTCAAGCAATGAAATTAGTGACATGTGTAAAAATAAAACAAGTTGTGAGAGAGATTGTGACAAATAGGAGAAATTATATTCTTTACCCTTACTAGAGATGCTATAAAGAACATTAGTTAATCTAAAGATTGAGTAGTTCTTAAGACGGGCTAGGCAGGAAAGATACTAGCTCTCAATCAAGAGTTCACTCTTATCCCTCTACCTGGAAGCTAACATCTCGCATCAAAACCTAAAATAATAGACCAAATTAGGGGCTTTAGCCTGTCACTCTAAAGTTCTCTATTTTTACACCTATTAAAGTTTATTTCCCTATTTCTTTGCAATCATCCATCTAGACTACATTCTCATCTATACAATCTCATGTGATTTTACCACAGTTGATTGAGACAACACCATCCCGGATCTTATATGTTCTCACAACAGATTTTAGCATGCAAGTTGATCAAGTTTACTCGGAAATGAAGAATAAAGTAAAATCATCACAATATATTCTTACTCCACTTAATTCTATATCCTACACAAGCATACTAATTCATTATAAGAGGGAAGAGTAAAGAAAACTACTCACTACACATGGAGAAACAACAAGAACTTTTCATTGAACACGACTTTGAAACCATACAAACAAAGTACTAGATTCAACTCAAAATATAATGAAAATACTTATCTTAGATAGAAATCAAACTCTCCTTGTATAGCAAAAGCATCTCCTTACAATCCTCTCCAAGAACAAAGTGAAAAGAAAAGAAGAAATCTCTCACTCTCTCTTTCTCTCTTACCTTGCCGCCCCACTTGGGGCTCATGCCCACACCTTCTTGCTCTTCTCCAAGCCTTCTTCTCCTCTTCCTATTGATTCAAGAGTTCAAGATTTATTTTAAAAATATTTCCAAGCCTTAATTATAATTTCCCAAGAGATTCTTTAGTGTCTCTTCAAAACTATCCAGATTTAATGAAGCTTCCAAAAGGTGCCTTCAGTGCCTCTTCAAACTCCATATAACCACCTTAAATTCTTCTAGAAAGTCCATTTTATCATTTCCAATGAATTTCCTAAGATATGCACGAAGCAACGCTTCAAAAATCATCCAAATCCGATGTATATTCTAGAAGATATGTTGAAAACCGTCTTTGGTGCTAAGCAACATTTTTGGGTGCTTAAGCACCCCCCCTCTCTGTCTGGTGGCACATAAGTTCCATATTTAGTCACATATGCACTAGGCACAAGCACTTAAGTGTTTAGTTTAGGCCCCCTTGGATCTCGTGTGCCCCGGTTTGACCCGATTTGCTCTGGTTTGTTCTGTTTTGGTCAATTTTTGCTCCTTTTGCTCCAATAACTCCAAATTATTTAATTTGATGTATCTAAAACCAAAAATACAAGAAAACATAATTCTAAAGTGCAATATTATTATAAAATAAAGCATAAAAAATAGCATATTTTTAGGAGTTTCAAAATCTCCCAAACTTAAACATTACTTATTCTCAAGTAATACTACATTTTTAAAATAATTTATATAGATTAGAGTTAATGGGCCATCCTTTAGAATTGCCAAATTTTTTTCTAAAAATATGATATTTCAAATAAGAAGAACTTCTAGTGAATCAGACTAGTCCAGGGTTTAAAATATTTATCATCAAACTTGGAAATTTATTTTTCTATCTAATTCAGAAATATATGGAGATTTTTTAAATTTCGGTTCCTATGAACATTACTTTCTAGACTTAAGAACTCTCTTAAAAATAGCTTTTACTAGCATAAGTATAAAAAGCAAGCTTAAGATTGTTCTAAGTTTTTTACTCTAGAAAGACTCAAGTGAAACAAATTTTAGATTAGGACCTCTCCTCAAGCTTCTCTTCGTTTTTTTTTGCATTTTTTTTTCTTTTTAACGATCTCTTTGATCCATTATTTTTTTTCTCTTTTTTTTTATGTGAGGATTACTATATCTGAAGAAGTCCTTAAATAATTTTGAATTCCACTATCCCCCTCTAAAGTTAAAATTTATTAATTTCCTTCACTTGAAAAGATGTATATATATATTTTAAAATACTTTCTAAAAGAGCCTTAAATTCTTGAAAATAAAAATTCTAAGAATCCTTAATTTTTCAAAAAAATACAATTTTTTCCTACTAAAGATAGTTATTCATTTTCCCAAGCTCTCCAATAAATATTATTAACCCTAGGTTCACCCTTTTCACTAAACATATCAACTAAGTTTTCCTACACCATTTATATAATTAAAATTCTAATATTCTTGAGATGACTCCACATAACTATAATCATTAGAAATAAAATACAAATTTATTTATAGTACTTTTGAAAACATATAAGGTTTAAATTGGAAACATTTTTCTTTTCCCCCCAAACTTAAGCTCAAACATGTGTAACAATGAAGTAAAAAAATATGCGGCAGGGAAAAGTCACTTTTACAATTTACTACACATCCTACAAAAATATCAGCAAACAACACATGGTAGAATATTGGAGTAGAAAGCAAATCTAGCCTAAACTTGCTTGACATAACATTATAAAGGAATTTTAAATAGTAGAACAGGTACAAACTGAAGATTGAACATGAACACATTTTAAAATTTATAAACGAATTGCTAAATGCTAACAAGTTTAAAATATTAAGATAATTTTTTTCATCTCCAATGACTCGTTCAACTTGACTCACAAACATAGACACATAAACTCCAATACATAGCTCACAGATTCATAAACAAACCATGACTGAGGTTAATTTGATTTCCCTTCTACTCACATTTGCCCTCCTTACTTTCGATTTCTAACATAAGAAACTACACTAATAATGTTGGTGTATTATAAAAATTTATCTGGTTATCATCCATGGAATAGAATTCCCTCATGTGTTGTCAAATTTAGGGTTACTCTAAGTCTAAGGTATACACAATCTGGTAAATAAAAACAGTGAAGTTCATCCAGATGTTGTTCACTTAGTAAGTTCATGACCTTACTCAATGAAGACAAACTCAGATAAAGGAAGTAATAGAGTTTACATGAAGTGGTCTAAGTCTAAACTCTAGATGCTTCAAAGTAATGCTCAGATCCTATTGAGAACTAAGTCATAACAAACTCGTCAACCTGCTACTACAAGAAATCATATACAAATCTAGTCATGACGAAGGAATTACATCACAACATTAATCCAATCCACTCTTAAACATTAAACACGGATCAAAGTTTAACATCTCACTATTATCCAATCCAACATAACAACATTCACATTAAACAATTATCAATGATAACCATGGGTTAACTCCCATGAAGTGCTTGGCCTAACATCAATGACCTAATGCTTTCAATGTTTACGCTGGTTGTCCCAGCATCAGAATCTCATTCATTTTATCTGTATACCACGGAATATGTCATTCAATGATTTTGAATAACTCTTTCTTAGGAGATCTTTTACTGATTTCATCATTCAATTCAAGTTCTCCTTGTGATTGAGTCGAATCTGAAGATATAAAGACTGATGGTGTAGAGGAATTCCCTAAATACGTAGGCCATAAAATTGTATGGGGTGCATTCATCTTAAGTTCGTGAGATTTTTCAAGAGATGGAATTAAAATTTTACTATTTTGGTAACGTCCATCATTTCGTATTTCTCCTGAACATACATATATTCATCTTTAAACAATGTTTTCAACTCATCATGAAAGTCCATTTTGATATGATCTATTAACTTACTCTCAAAATTTTCTTGGAAATGGTCTTTACTTAGATAATCAATTTCATCGATCCAAAAACAATCATCATCTTTTCTCTTAGTTGGATACTTCATAGCCTTTAAAACATTAAAAATGGCTTCATAGTCATTAATATTCATAGTCAAATTTCCTTTTTATGCATCTATCATAGCTTGTCCAGTAAAAGAAAAGGTCTCCCCAAATAATTGGATTTTCTTTATCTTTCTCCATATCTAGTACAATAAAGTCCATAAGAAAGACAAATTTGTCCACTTTAAAAAGTATAACCCCTTTTAGATAAATGATAGATTGATCAGTTAATTGAAGGGTTATAGTAGTGGGAGAAATATCGGCTAAACCTAACCTTCTAAATATTGATAGAGGAATCACATTAATTCTTGATCCTAAATCACATGAAGCTTATCCACATAATCTTTCTCCAAATACACAAGGAATTGTTAAGCTAGAAGGATCTTTAAGTTTCTAAGGAAGCTTTTTCTAAAATATTGTGCTACACTCCTCACTTAGTGCAATTATCTCGTAATCCCTAAATTTCCTTTTATCGTTTAATATCTCCTTCATAAATTATGCATAACTTGGAATCTGTTCTAAAGCTTCAACGAAAGGAATATTTATCGTTAACTTCTTACTTCCATTAACTTCAAAAATTGTTTATCCAATTCATACTTTCTAAGTCTTTGATGAAATGGAGGTAGTGGTCTTTCTAAATTGATTTTAGTTGGAAATATTAAATTTTTCAGATCATTATAAACATGTTCTTTAGGTCTTTTAGTATCCTTTGTTTATCTCAAAACTTTTTTCTCTTTCTTAACCACATCCTTTATAGCTCTCCCACTTCTTAACTGGACAACGTCTATTTGTTCATTATTTTTTTCTTTAGAGTTCATCTCAGTGTTGCTGGGAAGTGTTCCTTAGCATATATTACAAAGTGAATTAGCAATTTATCCAAGTTGATTCTCTATGTTTATAATCGCAGCATTTTCACTTTACAACTGGTTTACCATTTGTAATACCACTTCTTCTATAGTTATCTTCTTATCCTTAAATTGTTGATCATTGTTAAAGTCTGATGGATATAAAGGTCTATAGTTTGAGTTCCCTGATTATTTCAACTTCCATTTGGATCTGCATGTTATTCTCCCATTGTTGGTTTCCACCCCTAGTAGTATGATACTAGTTAAAATTATCATGGTTTTCTAACCTGAGTTGTAAAAGTTAGAATACGAGTTGTTTATGGTATTTAAAGTCATATGATAATTTAGAATCAATCATATGCCCTAGTGAACTCTTCATTTACTGGAGTAAATTGAGGAAGGTTCATTCCAAGTTGGTCCAATTTCTTTGATATTACAGCAATCTGGGATGCAAGAATTGCAATCGCAACTGTATCATGAACATTGGCTACCTTTTTAGGATTTACCCTTGCAAAGGGCCATTGAAATTCATTTGTAGCCATTTCTTCAATTAACACATATGCTCATTAAATGATTTTGACATTAATGATCCACCAACGATAGCGTCAATTATAGACCTAAGGGATCCTATTAACCCATTGTAAAAAGTTTGAAAGATTAACCAATCGGGCAGAGCATGGTGTGGACACTTTTGTAGGACTTCCTTAAATCTTTTCCTGGCTTCGTATATTGATTCACCTTAATACTGACAAAATGAGATAATATTTTTTCTAAGTTTAGTTGTCCTTGAAGGTGGAAAATACTTAGCTAGGAATTTCTGAGTTAACTCCTTCCAATTTTTAGTAGAGTCAGGTGCTAATGAGTATAACCACATTTTAGCCTTATTCCTTCATGAGAAAGAAAAAGCCTTGGTCTAACACCATCGTCTGACATGTCATTATAACTAAATGTAGCACAAAGTTCTAGAAAATTTGATAAGTGTAAATAGGGATCCTCCAAAGGAGTTTCCCCAAACTGGTTGTTCTGCACCAGTTGGATAATCACTGGATTTAGCTCAAATGAGTCAGCTTCTACTATAGGGGTTTGTATACTTGAGTAAATTTCATCTATCGTAGGATTTACATAATCCCTCAAAGATTTATGATGATCTTTCAAGTTATTATTTTGAATGTTTTCCATTTCCAGTTTTTAGTTTTTCAAGTCCTTTCTGTTTTATGATTTATTTATTTTTTTTTCTATCTCGGGATCGTAAGACACAATTCCTGCAGATCCTTTGTTTCACATGCAAAACACAACAAACAATACATTAACAATTAAATAAATGAAACTACACCTTGTTTTTCACACAAACTGTTTTTTTCTTCCACAACACTTTTTCATACAAAAAATAAATACTTTTCACACAAAAATAGTTTTTACGAAAATACAGTTTCCTAAGTCTAAGCCTAATTACTTCAACTAAAATTCTCCTAAAAGTCAAGATCAACCGTTGTGATCCCCAGCAACAGCGCCAAAAACTTGATCCCGATATTTTTTATATGTAAGGATTTATAAAGTTGACACCACTACTTGAAGATTTTAATCCCCGGTAACGACACCAAAACTTAATACCAAACTTGATCTAGGGATTTTACGCAATTATACATATTGTTATCAAGTAATATACAGCTTTTTTATTGTGCCCCGAATATGGATCCCACGGAGATCGAGGTTAATCATTATGGCTTTCAAGAGAACTTCTAGTTTTGAATAACACGCCCTAGCTTGGAAGGTTGATAAAGGTTTGATTTTGATTATACCTTATAATTATCACAATAATAATACTTCTACCCCTAAAAAAAATACTTAGTGAAAAGCAGAAATTGCATTTAATATATTAAAAGTACCCTTCCTCATGCAATAAAATTAGTGACATGTGGAAAAGTAAAATAAGTAGTGAGAGAGATTGTGACAAATAGGAGCATCTATATACTTTGCCCTTACTAGAGATTCTATAAATAACATTGTTTAATTTAAAGATTGAGTAGTTCTGAAGATGATCTAGGCAGGGAAGATACTAGCTCTCACTCTAGAGTTCCCTCTTGTCCCTGCACCTGGAGGCTAACATCTCACATCAAAACCTAAAACAATAGACAAAATTAGGGACTTTAGCCTGTCACCCTAAATACCTCTAATTCTACACCTATTAAAAATTATTTTCCTATTTATTTGCAATCAAGTATATGGACTACATTCTCAACCATACAATCTCATGTGATTCTATTCTATATAGTTGATTGAGACAACACCATCCCAGATCTTAAATGTTCTCACAAAAGATTTTAACATGCAAGTTGATCAAGTTTACATGTAAATGAAGAATAAGCATACTAATTCATTATAAGAGGGAAGAGTAAAGAAAACTACTCATTACACATGAAAAAACTACAAGAAATTTTCATTGAACAAGACTTTGAAACCATACAAAAAAAGTACTAGATTCAACTCATTATCTTAGGTGGAAATCAAACTCTCCTTGTATGTAAAAGAAATCTCCTTACAATCCTCTCCAAGAACAAAGTGAAAAGAAAAGAAGAAATGTCTCACTCTCTCTCTTTCTCTCTTACCTTGCCGCCCCTATTCCTATTGATTCAAGATTTCAAGAGTTGTTTTAAAAACATTTCCAAGCCTTAATTATAATTTCTAAGAGATTCTTAAGTTTCTCTTCAAAACTATCCAGATTCAATGAACCTTCCAAAAGGTGTCTTTAGTGCCTCTTAAAATTCCATATAACTGCCCAAAATTCTTCTAGAAAGTACCTTTTATCAATTCTAATGAACTCCCTAAGAGATGCACCGAGCAACACTTCAAAAATCATCCAAATCTGATATATATTCTAGAAGATATGTTGAAATCCGTCTTTGGCTCTTAAGTGTCATTTTTGGGCGCTTAAGCGCCCCAGTCTCTATCTGGTGGAGCCTAAGCGTCATATTTGGGAACTTATGCTCCTGGCATATGCACTTAGGTATCTAGTTTAGGTTCACTTGGCTTCATTGTGCTTCGGTTCGACCCGATTTGCTCCGGTTTGCTCCGGTTTGGTCCATTTTTGTTACTTTTGCTCCAATAACTCTGAATTCTTCAATTTGATGTGTCTACAAACAAAAACGAAACAAAGCATACCTTTAAAGTGCAATTCAATATTAAATAAAGCATGAAAAATAATACATTTTTAGGTGTATTATATCCCCCCTAAAAATTGCTAAAAACCACCATTTGAAATGTTTAAGTCATTTTCATCTTCGACGCACATCAAGCGCCAGTACTTTGGAATTCGGCACATCATGCACTAGTTCTAAAATTTTGGCCATTTTGATTTTGATCAAAAATATTCTCAATCTTTTCACAATATTAGGCGAACAAGGATGTTTCTAATTTTTTTTTCTCAAATACACGGATTACATAAAGACATAAACATACATATAAGATCTTAAACAAAAACTCAAAAATCAAAGTAAACAACGATACGTTTTGTTTTCCTTCGACAAAGTGCTTGTTTTAATGTCGTCGGTCTGACATTCCCAGTCTCATTCTGGGTGATCCAACATGATAGGCTCTTAAGCATTTGGTCTTCTCGCATCAAATAAGGTTTCAATCTGTGCCCATTCACTTTAAATATTTTTCTAGTTTTTAGATCTTCAATATTGACTGCTCCATAGGGATAGACTTTTATAACTCTGAATAAACCTTTCCACTTAGAATTTAATTTTCTAGGAAATAATTTCAATCTTATATTATACAATTAAACTTCCTGTCCAGGTTCAAATTCTCTTTTTACTATCTTCCGATCATTCTATTCTTTCATTTTTTCCTTATAAATCATTATATAAACGTAAGAATCATTCCTAATTTCTTCAAGCTCATTCAATTATAATAATATTTTCTCACCAGCTCCTTTTAAATTGAAATTAAATTCTTTTATCACCCAATAAGTTTTATATTCCAATTCAACTGGCAAGTGTCCAATCTTCCTAAAAATTAATCTATATGAAGACATTCCTATAGGTGTATTATAAGTTGTCATGTATGCTTATAATGCAGTATTTAATCTAATAGATCAATCCATTTTGTTAGGATTAATAATCTTCTCCAAAATTCTCTTAATTTCATAATTAGATACTTCCACTAAACAATTAGTTTGGGGATGATAAACAGTTACAATTTTAAGTATTATATTATATGTTGCCACTAATCTTGCTACTATTGCTTTTCTAAAATGAGATCCTCCATCTGTAATGATTACGCTCGGCATTCCATATCTTGTAAGAATATTTTTAATTAATAATTTTGAAATACTCCGAGCATCACATTTAGGTAAAGTGATTGCTTCTATCCATTTTGAAATATAATCCACTGCAATCAATATATAGATATTTCAAAATGAAGGCATGAATGGTCTCATAAAATCTAATCCCCATAAATAAAAAATTTCAATTTCCAAATTAAATTTAGAGGAATTTCATTTCTTTTATAAATATTACCTACTCTCTAACACTGATCACATGTTATATATTAACATCTCGAAATAGAGTAGACCAATAAAATCCAGGTTTTAAAATTTTTTGAGCACTTCTATCATTCCCAAAATGTCCTCAAAATTCAAAAGCATGACATTTTTTAATAATCTCCTGAATTTCTTTATAAGGCACACATCATCTTATAACTAAGTCTTTACATTGTTTATACAATTGAGGATCATCCCAAAAATAAGATTTTGCATCATAAATAAATTTCTTTTCCTATTTTTTTGTCAGTCCATATGGTAAAATACTAATAACAATATAATTCACAATATCAGCATACCAAGATATTTTTCATCTTTTACAGCATAAAGTTGTTCATGAGGAAAAGTATCTTTAATCTCTCTCTCCAAATAAAGTATTTCTTCGTGTTTTAACCTCAATAGATGATCAGTTATTTGATTATTAGTCCCTTTTCTGTCGACTACTATAAAATCAAACTCTTGCATCAAAAGTATCCATCTAATTAATCTTAATTTTGCATCCTTCTTTTGCATCAAATATTTAATAGCATAATGGTCAGTATGCGCAACACATTTAGTTCCAATCAAATATGATCTAAACTTATCAAAAGCATACACAATAGCTAATAACTCTCTTTTAGTGGTGGTATAGTTAATCTGAGCATCATTAAGGATTTTACTAGCATAATATATGACCCTGAAAATTTTATCATATTTCTGCCCTAAAACAGCTCCAATTGCATAATCACTAACATCACACATTAATTCAAAAGGTTTCTCTGAGTCAAGTGAAACAATTATAGGAGCAGTGATCAATTCTTCCTTTAAAGTTTCAAAGGCTTTAAGGCAATCTTGGTAAAAGTCAAACTTTGCATCTTTTTTCTAGAAGCTAGCATAAAGGCTTAGTAATTTTTGAAAAATCTTTAATATATCGCCTGTAGAATACAATATGTCCTCAAAAGCTCCTAACTCCTCTTACAGTAGTAGGTGGAGGTAGATTTGATATAACTTGAATTTTTGCAGGATCTAGTTTCATGTCATTTTCTGAAATTTAATGTCCAAAAACAATTCCTTCGGCAACCATAAATTGACATTCCTCCTAGTTCAAAATGAGATAAGTCTTTTCACAACATTCCAGAACTTTCTCGAATTGATTTAGAAATATTTCAACTGAAGTTTTGAATACAAAAAGATCATCCATAAAAACTTTAATCTCTTTATCAATCAAATAACTGAAAAATTGACATCATACATCTTTGAAATGTTGCAGGTGCGTTACATAATCCAAAAGGCATTCGCCAAAAAAGCAAAAGTTCCATAAGGACTAGTAAATGTTGTTTTCTCTTGATCCTCAGGGGCAATAGGTATTTGGTGATAACCGGTATATCCATCTAGAAAATAAAAATATTTGTGCGTAGCCAATCTATCCAACATCTGGTCCAAAAAGGGTAAAGCAAAATGAACCTTCCAGGTGGCAGATTTTAATTTTCTTTATTCTATGCAGATTCACCATCCAGCAACTTGTCTTGTTGATATTAATTCATTATGCTCATTTGTCACTACAGTTACACTTCCTTTCTTCGAAACACAGTGAATTGGACTCACCCAAGCACAGTCTGAAATAGGATATATTAATCCTGCATCTAACCATTTTATAATTTCTTTCTTAACCACTTCATTCATCATAAGATTCAATATCCTTTGAGGATTAGTTCTTGGTTTATGTTGATCTTCCAATAAAATTCTACGCATACAGATTGAAGGACCAATTCCTTTAATATCAGCTAATGTTCATCCAAAGGCTTTCTTATAGCTTTTCAAATTTTCTAACAACTGTTGTTATTGCGCATCAGTTAGTTCTGAAGATACTATGACAGGTAGTGTATATGAATCTCCTAAGAACACATACTTCAAATGTGTAGGAAGTGTTTTCAATTCTAGTTCATGGGGTTTCTTAAAAGATGAAATCAAATTGTTTTCATTTTTTGCAAGATTTAACATTTCAAATTTTTCTTGAACATATTTCAGTTCTTCTGTACTCACTTCCATAGACTCATCTTGGATTTTATCCTCATCTTTATATTCCATATACTCCTTCTCAAATTCGCTTTCATATGTCTTTTTGAAATATTCATTGCTTAAATACTCATTAATATCCATTCTCTAGCATTCTATCTCTTCTTCTTTTGAAGCGCATCTCATTGTTTTGCAATATTAAATGTAACCTCTTGATCATTAACTCTCATAGTTAGTTCTCCTTTCTACACATCTATCAAAGCTCTTCCAGTTGCAAGGAATGGTCTTCCTAAAATAATAGGAATTTCTTTATCTTCTTCCATATCTAATACAATAAAGTCCACAAGAAAGATAAATTTATCAATCTTTACTAAAACATCTTATATAACTTCTTTAGGATATGTAATCGAACGATCAGATAACTGAAGAGTTACATATATAGGCGAAATGTCTCCTAAGCCCAACCTTCTGAAAATTGATAACGGCATAAGATTAACACTGGCTCCTAAATCACATAAAGCTTTTCCATAAAATTGTGCGCCAATAGCACAAGGAATTGTAAAACTTCCAAGATCTTTAAGTTTTTCAGGATGCTTCTTCTGAATTATAGCGCTACACTCTTCACTGAGTGTAATAGTCTCATTATCTACAAACTTCCTTTTCTTATTAAGTATATCTTTCATGAATGTCACATGGTCTGACATCTGTTTCAAAGCTTCAACAAATGGAATGTTTATCATCAATTTCCTCAAAATTTTCATAAACTTTAAAAATTGATTATCTTTATACTTCTACTTCAATCTTTGATAAAATGGAGGTAGTGGTCTTTCTACAGTGATTTTCATTGGTTTAATAGGACTTTTTGACTCACAATGAAAATCTGTACCAGATTTTCATTTTCTACCTCATCTTTTTCAATTTCAACTTCCCGTTGAACACTTTCTTCTAAATCTTTTCCACTTCTTAGTTGAATAGCTTTAATTTTCTCCTTATTCCGATCTTTAGGATTTACTTCAACATTACTAGGCAATGTTCTTGGGGGTCAACTGCTAAGTGCAGTAGCAATACACCCCAATTGATTTTCCATGTTTTTGATTGCAGTTCCTTGACTCTGTAACTGACTTTTCATTTGCAATATCAATTCTTCCATTGATAATTTTTTTCTCCTTACTTTGCAAATTATTAAATCCTAGCGGGTAATAAGGTCTATAAGCTTGATGTCCTTGATTGTTGGAGCTTCATATTGGGTTTGTAACATTGTTTCCTCATTGTAGATTTGCAGCATTCGAGTTATTATTACTCCAACTAAAGTTTAGATGATTCTTCTAACCAGGATTATAATAATTGGCATAACGATTATTAGAACGATTGTTTATTGCATTTAAATTCTCATCAGAAGATTGAGATTCAATCATTTTTCTAAATGAGTTCTCCTCAAGCACAGGTGTTTTTTAAGAATAATTCATTCGATATTGTTCTATCCTCTTTGATATAGTGGTTATTTGAGCAGCTTATATAGATATTGCACCATAATCATGAATGCTAGCTACACTTTTTGGATTTATCCTTTCTGAGGGCCATTGAAAATTATTAGTAGTCATCTCTTCAATTAATGAATATACTTCATCGAATGTTTTTGATATTAATGTTCCACCAACAACATCATCAATTATCGATCTAAAAGATCCAACCAATCCATTATAAAAATTTTGAATTATTAACCAATTTGGCAACGCATGGTGTGGAAACTTCCTAAGAAGATTTTTAAATCTTTCCTAGGCTTCATAAATTGATTCCCCTTCAAACTGACAAAAAGTTGTATTATCATTTCTAAGCTTAGTAATTTTTGAAGGTGGGAAATGTGTAGATAAAAATTTTTGTGATAAATCTCCCCAAGTTCTAATAGATCTGGGTGCTAATTTGTTTAACCACATCTTAGCTTTATCCCTTAATGGAAAATGAAAAATTCTAAGTTTGACAGCATCATTCGACACTCCATCAATTTAAATGTAGCACACAATTCTAGAAAATTAGCAACGTATAAATTGAGATCTTCTGTAGGTGTTCCATTAAACTGATTATTTTATACCATCTGGATAATAGTAGGATTAAGCGCAAATGAATTGGTAGCTACAACAAGGTTTTGTGTACTCAAATGAATCTCATATGGTGTAGGATTAGCATAATCCCTTAAAGGTCTCTAATTATGTTCATTTTCATTTCCAGTATTACTTGAGTTGCAAACCATTTTGTTGGAATGATTTTTTTCTTTTTATTGTTGTCTAACTTTTTTTAATAGTTCTTTCTAATTCAGAATTATAAGCTACTAAGTTTTCAGATCTTATATTATGCATATACAAAATAAAACAAGTAATTAAAAATAAGCAACACACTTAAACAAGAAAATGTTCAAACTAAACTACATATACTCTCTTTTTTTATATATTTATTTTTTAAAACAAAATAAAATAACTAGTACTTTCCGTTACTTTCCTGGCAACGTCGCCAAAAACTTGAGATTAAATTAATAATAAATATGCAATGTAACCCAAACAGTAATTTAACTTTAATGAAAATAATTTATCTTTAAAACCTCTTTTAAACTCCCAATTCCCTTATACATATAATGCAAGTATACGTATCGGTCAAGTAATACAGGGCTCTAATGGAGTCCTAGATATCGATCCCATAGCAAAGCTAGAAATATAAACTGGCTAGCTTTTAATATTCTATTTTTAAATTAAAATAAAAATAAAAACTAAGTAAAGTACGAAGTTTGAAGTTAAACTACTCAAGTGAAATACAACTAAATATGCAGATGTCAACATTTAAGTTAAACTAGATACTAAACTTTGAAAAGTAAAATTGCTAAAATAAAACAAAGGTTTTCGTTGACAAAAAGTTCATGTATGAGAAAACACCCTTCCCATTTAAAATGAAAATATGTCTTGTGAAGAAATTGAAATCATTTGAAATATATATTTAACAATTATTTTGTGCCAAATAGGAGAAATCCTTTTCTATACCCTCTTCCGAGTACTATAAAGAACATTGACTAATCTAGAGTTTGGTCCCTAATTCTGTAGTTAGGCTGGGAGGATATCGGCTGTCACTCCAGAGCTCTCATTACTCCTTTATCTGAGGGCTAACATGCTAGCATTAGTTTCCAGTTAACTAACCAAATTGGGGATTATAATCTGTCACCTTAAAATCTTCTAATTCTATATCCAACAAAGTATATTTCCTTATTTATTTGCACCCAATCCCATGGATAACATGCTCTCCCATGGAATCAAATGTAATTCTCCCTTTATTGTAAAAATCATATCCCCTTTAAGAACATATGTTTCTCAACATGTTTTAACAATTCAATTGGCCAGATTAAAAAGTAAATGAAGATTAGAGTTCAAATCATCACAAATTATCGACATTTAAAACCATATAAAATAAAATTAATTTTTCATAAAACCATTTCTTCAAATTAGGGGGAAGGATATAGAAGAATACTCAGAATTCATGAGAATGATACGATAAACCACAGACTTCATATATAAAAATAAGTTTACAACTAAAAGAAATGAAAATTACAACTTATCTCACAATACTTCCTAAGAAAATCCCCAAAAGTTCTCTCTAAGTCTTTCTCTCTTTAAAACACTCTCATTTCTCTCTTAGAAGTGCAATGAAGAAGAAATATCTCACCTTCCCTCTCCTCTTCCAATCTGTCGGCACTATTTTTCTTGGAGGAGTTGTGCGTAAGAAGCTCTTGGTCACCAGAATCGAAATCCTGTCGCTCGCTTCAGAAGGACATTTTAATGTTTATAAAAATATGAAATCAAATCGACCACATATTTTTCATAATTTAAATGAAAGACAAATTTACCTCAAATTTTGTATCTATCCTGAAGGATAAACACAAGACTTAATGAAGAGGCTCGATCAAATAAACTTAAAAATGTATGACATCTGTTGGGTCTACAAGATCATTTTATTTGCTGATAATTTCCCATATTTAATATGAATAATTAAATAGGTTTTATATTAAGCTGGGATCAGACGAGCTTCATATAAGGGCAAACCCCTATAGTTAATTACATATTAAATGACCAAAGTCACCTAAGAAAACTCTCGATAAAAATCACGAAATATTATCTTCAAGGAGGTCGAAAGATAGGACTTTTCAACGATATCCAAAAAGGAGGTTTGAAATGAGATTGGCTCAAATTTGGAGCATTTTATTTAAGAATCCAAAGGAGGAAGAACTTGGGGGTGTCATAAATCCGGGGGAGGACCTCGGTAACTTCCCAAGCTATCTTATTATTTGGCTTTAGTTTTGAGGAGAAATTATTTAAGTGTTTCATATTGTCAATTTTATTTGTTTAGGGCGTACATTTGTGTGACTTCACACAAATAAACTAGAAGATGTGAGGATTTAGGTCTTGATGAACGAAAAACCTCGGAATCCTAAGATGAGTTATGGCTTATATTGTATACGAGAGTTGTACAAAAGCCTAAATATGAGGTGAGGATTTATGTCGCATAAGCAGACAACCACAAAATCCTATAGCTTGGTTGTTTAATTCTAAAGAAGGAATGGTTTAGCTGGGGAAGACAGGTTTTGTTGTTGAAGATGGTCATGCTGCTCACCATGCTAGCTCCAAGGTCCTTACCGTGACGAGTTTGATTTTTCTAGGGTGTGAAGTTATGATTTCAAATCAGGTGGCCCTATGGTTGTAGTTCTTTAAATATTATGGGGCATGTTAAAGTTGATTAGAGCGACACCGGTTAGGATCCTATGGTTCCCTCGTTCCGACACCACTATTTTTTATTAGATTCACTTAGTCCAAATGAATTTACTAAACCTAACTTAATGAGTTCCATAATTTTATTTAAACCATGGGAAGCCTCGTTAGTAACCTTAGGTTAACTCCTAGGGATTCTCGATCATCTGATAGAGACATCTTAATTTAGTTGTAGTTATGGTTTTGTGTGATAATTGTGATTAAATTTTGAGTTGTTTTATATTTTGAATGTTGTGGCAGTAAATTTTATCTTGGTTGATTTTAGTTTTGATTTTATTTTTTGTTTTCATGTAGGGTGATATCGTTGTTTAGCATGCAAATTTGCAGGTATAAAAGCACAGTATGAAAGTACAAGAAATACAACGCTGAAAACTGTAAAAGCGTACCTGGAGAGTCTTCTTGTTCCACCACCTGAAACTTAAAAGGCATGTTAAGACAGTTTAAATGAGACAGGGAAGTAAAATTTTGGTAGTTTTCCTAACTCTATGTCATATCTTGGTGGGTCCTTAGGAGTTTAATTAAAGATGATTTTTTCAAGCAAAACATATTAAGTTTAGTAGATCTTCAAGATATCCAATAGATCTAGAGAAAGAACCAGGTCAGTGCTACTTTCTCGCTGCCTGGTGAAAAATCCTGAGTTCTTTTAAACTTATTATGTTGCTTAATAAGTCATCCTGTAAATACCCTTAATCTCAATTTTGTGATGTTTCTGTAGCCGAGGTTCACACTTCATGCTAATTTTTCTCCACCTCAAGATGTAATCCACCAAAGCCTTGTTGGGCTTTTATTTTTCCATCATTAGCTCTCTTATAAAGACATGATGTTGTGCTATGGCATATCTTTTCACAAATAATTGGTTCGGCAAAGTTTTTCACTAATCCATTGGGCAAATCGGCATACCAACCGAAGGCAATCCCCGACAAGCTGCTAACAATGTGTTGGAAGAGTAAAGCTTTGTTATTTCTTGTGTTTCCACAACTAGCTCAAAAGTGTGCTATATGTTGTCTGGGATTTCCAGTCCCATCAAATATCTTAAAGTTTGGGGGGGGCCACAAAACCCTTAGGGAAGGGTACGACATCGAATTCATCCGGATAGGGTATACCCTTTAGAATCAATGCACTGCCCTTAGATTGAGTTAAGGCCTCCCAAACTTTCTCGACCTTTTGCTTAAATTCTTTCTCTGGTATGGTGCTTGATGGACAATTCTTCTTTGGTTGTTCATCTTCTTTTTTTAAGGCAACTTCTCTTCTTTCATCCATGATATGTATGATTTCTGGTTGGTTGATCTCAGGAGAGGCTAGTTGCGGTGCTTGTGATTTCCCCTGAATGGTGGCCATGGTGGTCATAGCGGTGGTCATCTCTTTTATCCTTTTTCTCCAATTGTTTGACTTGCCCATCCCTTAGAAGAATAGCCATACACAGCTCATCTAAGGTGTTCTCTTTGATGGGAGGTTGAGCCTCAGGTGCAAATGTGGTGGCTCTGATTTTGATAACATGGACATCCATAAAATCATCTTTGAGGTAATCATTGTAGTCAAAATCTTCATCATTTCCATTGATAGAGACTCCGTGCTCTCGAACCAACTCGGAAATCTCGACTCTGAGATTTTCAACTTTTTCTTCGATCATTGATTCTTTGATTGTTCTAAGATCTGGAGAACCCTGCTGGACCTACTCCTCTTGCTCTTCCATTTCACTGGCAATTACTGCGTTGATGTCAGATACTTTAAACCTGACTTCATTATGTGATCATGTCCTGCAGGCTTACTAGACCGTATTGGTATAGCGACCTTGGGTATCCACAACTTCTTCTTTGACAGTTATGTCTCAGGACATGGTGTCCTACCAAAAACATCAGGATGTCGAGGAGAAGTATGCTCGCCATGGTGCATACCAGCTATGGTATCGAGTAATTTCTTAATCTTTTCCTTTGAAAATTTAAGAATGTCTTTGTGGTGTGTGCTCAGTAGAATTCTTGAACCCAGTCTTAACTTAACTGATCAATGGCCTCTGGTCCTGGCAGTGGTGGAATTTGTGGTGACAATAGCAGTATCAACTTTGCTTCTTAAGTGGAACCATAAGGGAATATGAGTAGGTAGATTTTCAGTTGACTTCTGAGATCGTCTGGCAGATTTGACATCCCTTAAAATTTCGCTCTTCAAGGGGAAATTGCATGCCGCACTCATTTAAGTAACTCATTAACTGAGCAGCCCTCTTTGGCGGCTAGCCTCTGAAAAGTTGAATTGACTCGGATGATAGGAGCAGGTTTCATTCTCTCCACACCTTGTCCATGAGGTAATGGTAATGCAGTGGCAATTTTCTGAATTCTCTCATATCCATTGGTATCCGTTAAATGATGGAATCTACTTCCTCGCAGAAGTGGATATATTTCAGGTAATTCTAACTCCTCTTGGTGAGGCTTTTCCTCGACAGGTATTTTCTCAAGAGTCTGGGCTTTAGTAGCCTTCCAAACTCTTCTATAACGGTTTCTCTTCTATGTTTGGGTTAATGGTGCAGTCCTTGAACTCGCTCCGATTTTGAATACTAGTGGCGAGACAGCCAATCCCTCAGTCGGATCTTCAATGATCATTACTTCTTTCCCCTTAGCAGCAGCAAAAACAACAAGCTTGGTAGTTGTCGAGGCAGCAGCAGTAATCTTGGCCTTTTTATTAGAAGGGAAGTTTTAAAGGCAGTTCAGGTTGAACTCAGCAAACGGTTCCTGAATTTCTAGAGCGGTGACTTTCATCATGATGAATGGGGCCTTCCCGAGGATAACCTCGAGGTCTTCAAATCTAGCTCTGAACTTAATGGTAGGAGCAACATTGCGGGCTTCATGGCTCGTCGGCAGCTTACAAGAAAAAATCAGCGTTGGTAGGCCATTGCAACAGCTTTAAAACAGAAAGCTTTGGGGTTAGTTATATGACTGAAACATTGTAATCTTAGTGCAAGAACTGAAAATTAACAGAGGTCAATCTGTAGACTGGGTAAGTTTTAGTCTGTGGGAATTTTAAAATTTTTAGTAAAAAGGTAATTTAAAAGTAGAAAATTTTAATTAATTTTGAAGCACGTGCAGCACAACACAATTTGATTTAATTTGTGAAATAGCAAATCAAACTTGGAAGTGAGATGTGAAGTGTTTAGGACCCAGTGTGGGTCCCATTTAGCGACACAAAATGCCCAGGTGGAACTACTCCACAAACACACCTATTGGGGTCTGACCCCACATGAAGATTTAATGAGTCCTTAATGGCCTCCTGAACCCCTCTGTTCAAAGGTGATTGAACAGATAGTTCTGAAGTTTGAAGAGTTGGTCGTACTTTCCCAAGACAAAAATGGGTAAAGTATGTCAGTGGAAGAAGAGTAATTTGGTCTAAGAGGGACATGGACACATTACCGATGTGTGAAGATAATTTTTCCTTATTTAAATGGAGAGAAAATCTTATCCTAAGCTGTCGGCACTTTTTTGGTTGGAGGAGTTGCCCGTAAGAAGCTGACGGTCAACGAAATCGAAATCTTGTTGCCCGCTTCAGAAGAACATTTTAATGTTTAGAAAAATATGAAATCAAACTAACCTCATATTTTTCATAGTTTAAATGAAAGAGCGATGTACCTCAAATTTTGTATCTATCCCGATGGATAAACACGAGACTTAAGGATGAGACTCGATCAAATAAACTAAGAAATGTATGACGTATGTTTGGTCTTCGAAACAGTTTTATTTGCCGATAATTTCCCATATTTAATATGAAGAATTAAATAGGGTTTATATTAAGCTGGGTTCGGACGAGCTTCTAATAAGGGCAAGCTCCTATAGTTAATTACATCTTAAATGACCAAAGCAACCTAAGAAAACCGTCAATAAAAATCAGAAAATATTATCTTTAAAGAGGTCAAAGGATAGCACTTTTCAACGATATCTGACAAAGAGGTGTGAAATGAGATTGGCTAAAATTTGGAGCATTTATTTTGGAATCCAAAGGAGGAAGAACTAGGGGTGTCGCAGATCTGTGGGAGAACCTCGGTGACTTCCCAAGCTATCCTGTTATTTGGCTTTAGTTTTGAGGAGAAATTATTTAAGTGTTTCATCCTACAAATTTTATTTATTTAGGGCTTACATTTGTGTGAAAAAATCACACAAATAACATAGAAGATGTGAGGATTTAGGTCGTGACGAACGACAACCTCAGAATCCTAAGATGAGTTAGGACTTATATTGTATAGTAGAGTTGTAGCTTAAAAATGAGGAGAGGATTTATGTTGCATAAGAAGACAACTACAAAATCCTATGGCTTGGATGTTTAATTCTAAGGAATGAATGGTTTAGTTGGGAAAGATATGTTTTGTTGTTAAAGATGGTTGTGCTGCTCGCCATGCTTGCTCCAAGGTCCTTACCGTGACGAGTTTGAGTTTTCTAGGGTGTCAAGTTATGATGTCAAATCAGGTGGCCCTATGGCTATAGTTCTTTAAATATTATGGTGCATGTTAAAATTGATTAAAGTGACACCAGTTAGGATCCTACGGTTCCCTCGTTCCGACACCACTATTTTCTATTGGATTGACTTAGTCTAAATGAATTTACTAAACTCAAGTTAATGAGTTCCATAATTTCATTTAGACCGTGGGAAGCCTCGTTAGCTACCGTAGGTTACCTCCACCAAAGGATTCCCGATCATCCGATAGAGACGTCTTAATTTAGTTACAATTATGGTTTTTTGTGATGTTTATGATTAATTTTTTATTTGTTTTATATTTTGGATGTTGTGGCGGTGAATTTTATCTTGGTTGATTTTAGTTTTTGTTTTGGTTTTGCTTTTGTGGCTATCCTGATAGTTTTTAAATTTCATGCAGGGTGACATTGTTGTTTAGTATGCAAGTTTGTGTTTTGTTCATACATGCAGGTAAGTAAGCACAGTGTGGAAAGCTTAAGAAAAGATAATGTTGTAAACTATAAAAGCATACCTGGCGAGTCTTCTCGGTCCACCACCTGAAACTCAAAATGCATGTTAGAGCATTTTATGTAAAGTGAAAAAGTAAGGTTTTGGTGATCTACCTAAACCTTGGTTATATCTTGGTGGGTCTTTATTAGTTTGATTAAGGATGAATTTTGTTAAGCAAAATATACCAAGTTTAGTAGACCTCTCAGGTATCCAACAGGTCTATAGGAAAAGGCAGGTCAATGCTTCCCTCTCACTAACTGGTGAAAAGTCTCGAGTCATTTAAACTTATTATGTTGCTTAATAACCCATCCTGCAAATACCTTTAATGCTCAATGAACATTGATGTTTCAATTATCCTTAAGAGTAAGGTAATTATCATTTGTCATTTAATTTGGAAGTTATGTGGGTGAAGATCCTTAAAGGGAGCAAGTTAACGTTATTGAAACACTTAGCTGATTTGAGTTCTAATTTGGGCTTAGGGATTTCAAAGGTGTTTTACTTTATATTCATTCTTCAAATTCTTCTTTAATCAAATTTGACTTTAGCTTAAGTCACAAATAAGCCCTTTAGACCTAGGTAGATGTCTTGGTTATTTTGAAGAAAGTTGAATTTTTAAGTGATAATAATTATTCTTTTTCAAAACACTTGAATGTCATTTGAACATCAAGTAGGGGTATCAAATTAGTGAGTTGTCGACTTCCAAAGTCATACCTCAAAGTCTAAGATCATTTAATTTAATAGACTTGCAAATTTTAGTATAAGGAATTACAAATTTATCCCTTGATTATGAAAGAGTTAGGTTGGTTTCAACCAATTAATACCCTTATATTTCAATCATCCAAATAATCTAGTTAAAATCAAAGGTTACCCTTTTCCCTCCTTGAATTAAGCCTAAATGTTAATTAAGGCCAAATTTCGAAAATTACATTTTTGCCCCTAAGGCTCTATCACTTCATAATTTGTCAAATTTAATTAAAATGACCATGAAATTTTCATCCCAACTCACTCATTGGTCAATCAAGACATCAAAGGAGAAAATGTGATTTTTTTTTAATTTACATATTTATTTTAATGCAAAAATAGGTTTTTTCAAAGAAAATTTCATAACTTAACCAAGGCAAAGCCTAATATATTGAAATTTGTACTGGAGGTAGACTTAGACTAGAGAAGCATTGGGGCCAATTTTCATGATTTATTGAATTATATTTGAATTTTAAGAATTATTTTAAGTTATGGAGTATTTATTATATAAAATATTTTAAATGTGGAAAATCCATTTTTAGCCTTTTAAAATTATTTTTAAGCTTTAAAATTTGACATCTTCACTTACAAAATTAGGAAAAATATTCTAATTATTCCTAAGAGCTTATAAAAAAATTTAGAACAATTCTATGAATTTTATTATTTTTTTATTATGATCATTTTTTAATTATTTAAATATTAAAAATAGGCTTGAAAATGAAATTTTTATTTAAATTACTATTTCATTTTTAGAAAATTCCTCTAAGCAAGGAGAACTCCAAAAACCAATTTTTATAAATTTTTGAGTTATATTTTAATCATTAAAAATCATTTTAGTGTTAAAAATAGCATTTAGCTTGAAAAATGAATTTGAGTTATTAAATGAGCTCCAAATATTTTGAAATTTTTATGGGAGTTCTCTGAACTTCAAATCATAGTGGAGAATAAAAATTAAGTCATTTAGATGTTTGTGTTTCCTAAAATTAATTTTATTTGTGTTTTAGGGTTGGTGGAAATTAAGTGCATTCTTAATGACTTAACTCACGAAATATTTTCCAAAGGGTTCTGTGATCATAGCAAACCTTCCAAAATTTTCTTCAATTTTTCTAAGAAATATACTAATTATTATGATTAATTTATGCAAATAATATATATAAACTTCAAAAATATGGATCTGTGTTTAGAA
The DNA here is from genome assembly GCA_002079205.1 of Phalaenopsis hybrid cultivar. NCBI lineage: Eukaryota > Viridiplantae > Streptophyta > Magnoliopsida > Asparagales > Orchidaceae > Phalaenopsis > Phalaenopsis hybrid cultivar. Next base: position 333,089 of record JXCR01054506.1, on the reverse strand, counting down.
ATATCCTCTGACTTTGGAAAAACCAGCGGTTGTTCCCTAAGATAGAGGCAACAATATGCCAAAATTTCAAGTTATAGTGATATGTCTACATTCATGGAGAATTAAAAGACTCAAAATCATAATTAATTAATTAAAATTAAATATGCATCAAACAAACTTCAAATTATTTCCATATTATTCTCTTTTGTTCACTAAGCAAGAGGGTGATTTTATTTTATTTTTGTGATTTTTCTACACTAAGATATGAATTTTTAAAGTTATGGTTATTTATTTAAATAAAAAAATACCCTATTTATCTATTTAAAAGTGTGGCGCTGACTAGATCTTAGGCAGCTCTGAAACTCCACGCGGTGAGCTCCCATTCGATGCCGTCATCGATCTCAGCACTGACTCGGCACGCGATTCACGTATGAAGGTGTTGTCCGGCTAGATCTCATTTGTTGATGAGATAAACGCTCGATCAGACGACTCCCCATCATCATCCCCAATGCCTTAGCCTGAGAGTTATCCATTTTCAAAGCTTATGATCTCACTCATTTCTTAACCAAATTAGGTGTGGTTTGTTTCTAAATGTTGTTCTAAGTTTGACGAACACATCCATATAGCAATCATGCAATTAAATTAGCTCTAATCAAATGGAGGATTAAAATAAGCTCGGGAGGAAGAGAAGTTCAACACCTTTGCTCTGAGAAGGAAAGCTTTGATTAAGGTGCTCGGCACATTCGTGGAGGTCCAAGGAGGCTAGGGATTAAGCCTTTTTCTATGGTGAAAGGCCTAAGTATAAATTCGACCAAGCTCGATTTCAGGTGTTGGTCTAGAGCTATACTAGGGGCTCTGTATGAGGTATATTTGATGGGGGCTTCTTCTTCTTCCACTGTGTTGAAGGTGTGGGTGAGTTTAATTTGATTTTGGTGGAGTGTAGAGGTGTGGAGAGCTCTGTCCTGTCTTCGGTAAGGTTTTGAGCTCAAAAATTGAACTCTAACTAGGGGATTCAGAGCAATGTGGTGGTAGGGTTCCACTAAGGAGGTCTCAAAGAGGCTCTAAGAGTAATTTGGAGTCCTCTCTTTGAAAAATTTTTAGCACACCCCCTAGGGTCGTGGAGGTGAACTTTTAATAAAATGAGCTTTTGGGTGGCTTTCATGGCCAATTAGGGGGTGAAAATGCTTGCATAGGCGGAGGGCAAAGAGGCTTTAACATTTAATTTGGATGATGTGGCCTCTAGGTTTAAATTGGGTTTGATTACATGGGGTGGATCTCAGTTTGGACATTTTTCGACAACTAGGCCGGCCGTCCAGGCCAGCGGAGGTGGCTAGGACGTCAGGTGAGCTAGGGGAATATGTCACAACAATTAAATGGGTTGGTGTTTAGTTTTGGCAAAAATATCCTTAGCTTAAGCAAATATGGAATGAAATCCCTTGATTTGTGGATACCTTGGTCCAAGGCTCATTTTGGTTCCATGGGGTTTGGCTTGGTCAAGAGGGTCCAAAATTTGGCTGTGGTGGCCTTGCCTTGACAAATTTGACAAGTCTAGGTCAATTTTTGTGCATGGGTTCAAGTGAGTGCAAATGACCAAGACTTGGGTTTAGGCTAGGCTAGCCATGTTAATTGGCCTAATTGATTGATGCATTTGAAAACATATGATTATAATGAACTTTTTTTTGTGAAGGATTGAAAGGATTTGGTTCAATTGGAGGGTCAAATTGAAGGATTTTGGAATTTTGATCAATTTGTCATGTTGGGCTAGTTTTGGGTCTAGATTGGGCTAGGCAAAACAATATGATATAAAATAATGTGTCATCAAGAAATTTTTATCATCATGTATGAATCTGATGCATTTTGAGTAAGAAACATTCCAAATTCTAACGCAAAAACATCTGAACCCTGATTTTAACAAAATTGATGCATTTGATACATATAATTGTAATGAACATTTTTTTTGTGAAGGATTTAAAGGATTTTGAGTTCAATTGGAGGGTCAATTTAAAGGATTTTTTAATTTTGGTCAATTTGGGCATGTTGGGCTAGGCTTGAGTTTAGATTGGGCTAGGCGTGTGCTACGTCCAAATTGATTATTGATAATGGTCAATAGGAATATGATTAAGAGTATTTAACATGAATTGGGTGCCTATTTTTGGGTTAAGGCAATCAATTTAGTGAAATTTGGAGGCATAGCCAATTTGGGGCAAAATTTGGGGCTTTTAACTTAGATTAAAATTAAATTAAATTGAGACTTCACCAAGGCCAATTGAAGGTCAAGTTTGATGTTTACGAATGTTATGAAGTGTTGTCAACATAAATTGTGGCAACTTGAGTGGGCTATGGGTTTAATTAGGTGAGATTAGGTCATGTGGCCAAAATTGGGGCTTTGATCTAAATCAAAATTGGGCTCAAAGAATGAGCCAATTAAGCTTGAATTTGGTTTAAATTGGTCACATGGAAGGTGAATTTAAGTTTAGGATTGAAATTGGGGGAAATTGGGACCAATTTGATGGACATTTGAAGTGGATTTGGGGAGATTAAGCCTTTTAAGGGCAATTTGTGGGTTTTGGACAAAGATGGTCAAATTGGCCAAATTGGGTCATGTGGTAGTTGAGAAAAATGAAATTAAGAATATTTAGAAGGCTTTGGAATTTTTTAGGTTTTTTTGGGTATTTTTGGAGTTATGGCTAAGGAGGGGCATTTTGGAAATTTGACAATTTTTTGTGATTTTGTGCAATTTGGGTATTTTCAAAAGGTTTCAAATGCTTTTTGAATGAATTTGGGTATTTTGGGTAAATTTGGGTATTTTGGATAAATTTGGAAATTTTGGCCAAATTTAAGGTTTCAAGGGTATTTAGGTAATTTGGGGGAGTTTAGGGGCAAAAGGCCAAGTTGCGCATCTTTAGTAAAATTGGGGAGCTAACCACCATAAATAATCCATGGACTAATAGAAACCCCATTTGGGTCCTCTATGTACTGGTCTTAGCTAAACCCTAGCCTAGGGCCAGTGGGTTTAGGGGACCATCTCATGAGTCTCCCAAAGGATTAAAGGATCAAAGTAAAGAAATTTTGGATTTAGGGTACTTAGTGATTGTGAGTGAGGTGATTGTAGTGAGTGCCTTAGCTCTAGACCAACACCAAGGGTCAACCCTAAGGTCAAACAGTCCTATCGGAACTCTCCTTGAGCTCCCTCATAATGACCCCACCTACTAAGTGCTAGAGGTTAGGACCAATATGTAGAGCTTCAAGTTGAGTAAAGAAGAGTTTAGAATTTCTAATGGTGAGTGTTCCTTTTCTAGTTTTCTGGGAATAGTCAACAGGAAAGTCGATGGCTAGACCCTAGGCTACTAAAGAGGAAGAACTAGACCTCAACCAAAAGTGAGGTCAACACAACCCTAGAAGACATTCTCCAAGCCCTTGACTTTTCTCTCTTATCTCTCCCTCTTATTTCTCACTCCACCTATATTTTTTTGCCCCCCCCCCTTTAGAAGTTTTTTTTCAACTCTATTTTATTTTGGGCTGCCTCCTCTGAAAAGAGTTTCAATTTCCCTCCAAAATTCAGAAGTCAAACCTTTAAATTCAAAAGATGTGCCTCTTTGATACATGAGTCAAATCCCTTCAAATTTAAACCTTCCAAAGTGTCTAGATGCATCGAATCACTCCATGGGGTGTTTAGAACAAGTGTCCCTTTGAAAATTTGTGTAAAATTTGTTTCGAATCGCCTTAATTTGAAAAAAGTGCACCTAGCGCATCATGTGCCGATCTGGCTTTAGATTTTGGCGCATAATGCGCCAAACCCCAAAATTTGTTATTTTTGTTCCAATTTTTGGTCCTTTTGTTATTTTTGCTCCAAATGCTTAAAAATGGTATACCTGCAACAAAAATATAAAAATACCTTTCTTTAAAGTGCAATATCACTAAAAATATGAATAAAAAGGGTACTTAAAACAATATATTATTTTTGTGTATCACTCTCCCATGAAATCAAATGTGATTCTCCCTATGTTGTAGAAATCATATCCCTTTTCAGAACATGTGTATCTCAACAAGCTTTAACATTTCAATTGGCTTGATCGAAAAGTAAATGAAGATTGGAGTTCAAATCATCAGAAATTACTAACATTTAAAACCGTAGAAAACAAAATCAATTCTTCACAAAACCATATATCAAAGTAGGGAGAAGGATAAATAAGACTACTTAGAATTCATGAGAAGGATACGACAAAACACGGATTTCATATGTAAAAATAAGTTTACAAAACAAAACAAATAAAAATACAACTTATCTCACAATCTTTCCCAAGCAAATCCCTAGAAGTTCTCTCCAAGTCTTTCTCTCTTTACAATCACTCCCAATTCTCTCTTAGAAGTGCAATAAAAAGAAACCTCTCACCTTCCCTCTCCTCTTACAACCCTAGAAGAAAATCTCTTCTTCCCTCTCTCTCTCATGCCAAATTTCTCTCTCTCCCTTTCTCGTCCCCCCAAAAAACTCCTCTCTCAACTCTTTGAATTCTTCTTCTTTTATTTTGGGCTACCTCCTCTTGAAAAGAGTTTAGCATTCCCTCCAAAAGTTTCCACCAAAATTCAACTCTTATAAATTCAAAAGATGTGTCAATTGATCCAAGACACATATCTCTTCATAAAGAACCTTCCAAAGTGTCTAGATGCATTGAATAACTCTAAGAAGTGTGTAGAACAAGTGTTCTTTTAAAATTTGCACAAAATTCATCTTGAACCACTTTAATTTACAAGAAGTCATCTTTAGCGCATCATGCACCGATCTTGCACATCTTAGGCTAGCTCTCTGGTGTTCTTACTCCAAATTTCGACATTTTTGCTATTTTTGCTCTAAATACCTAAAAATGATATACTTTCAACAAAAACATGAAAATACCATTCTTTAAAGTGCAATTTCACCAAAATAAGCATTAAAATGTACATAAAATAGTATATCATTCTTGGTGTATCAAAATCCCCCAAACATAAATGTTACTTGTCCTCAAGTGACACTTTTATTACAAAAAAGCATATGAATTAGGATAAAAATTTACTTTAACTTCTATACTTTTGTTTAATAAATAGAATAAAAAAAATTTAAGAAAAACCTTTAGTAACTTAGATTCGAACTCTAAGTCTATGAATTTTTAGTAATCAAATTTAAGATTTATGAATCTCTATTCATTTCAAGAAGAATTGCATTTTGTCATATTACGACATTTAGAACATTCATATGAAAAATAACTTCATGAAAACTTTTCTAGGAATGCTACTAAAACTCCAATACAAGTTCAAAAAATGTAATAAAACTCCTTCCTTAAGTTGATTCAAGTGAAAACAATTTTTGATTAGGCATCTCCTCAAGCTTCTCCTCACTTATTTTTCTTTTCTTGTCTTTTCTTTGCTTTTATTTTTTTCTTTTATGATCTTTTCATTCATTTCTTTTCTTTTTCATTTATTCTTTTCTAAGTGAGGATTACTATATCTGGACATCCATTAATAATTTTGAATTTCACTATTCTCTTGTTAAAGTCAAAACTCCATACTTTTCTTCATTTTATAAATTTATATCAGTTTATGATTTTTCATAAAGTCTCTTTCCTTTCTCCTTACATGAAACTCTAAAATTCTTAACACTTCAAAAATACAATTTTCTTTACTTTAAATAGAAAAACATTGTCTTATCATATCATACCAAATATCTTTAACTTTAGAATTGACCTTCATTATTAAAAACTTTTAACCTAAATTTACCACAATATTTATAAACAGAAGTATAGTCATTTAAAGTTAAATTTTCATATCCCACGACATGTTTACTTAATTTTAAAAATAAATTTGATTGAAGAAAAATAAAATTTATTTTACTTCTTTTCAAAATAAATTTTTCTTTCCCCCAAACTTAAGTTTTTAAGTGATTTTTAAAAATATTTTTAGTATAAAATTTAGTAGGTGAAAGAAAACTGTAAATGCATGAAAATAAAAATTGATATGTAGAGGATTCCTTACTATGAAATTGGGCTCTAGTATAATGCAGGTACTAATTATAAAACTACATACAGGCTTTAAAGCATTAAATAAAACGTAATATATTCTAAAGAATTTGCTGAGAATTAAAAATAGAAATACGAAAACTTAAAAACTAAACTAAAAATACTAAAAATGTAGAAAAAGTGAAAGCCTACAGTTACTATTACAAATTCAGTTCACAACACAACATAAACGTTTATACTACAATAATTTTACAAATGAAAGTACAACACACTACAAATACAAAACAACAATCAAGCATCAAAACAAACTAAACTACACTCATTAAAATCAATCCTCATCTCCTTCTTCATCATCAGATTCTTCTGCATCTTCATTTCAAATAGGAGCATAGGGAGTGAAACTAGGGCAAGCAGAAAAGTTCACATTAGGTTCACCTCTAAGATGTCTCACCATTTCATTTTCAAAATCCATATCATGTTGAACTCTCCTCTGTTGATATACATCATTATAAGCATTCTTTGCTTCTACCTCTCCCAACTGAGTTTGAATATTAATTATGTCCATTTGTTGAATCATGAGTTTGTCCATATTACCTTCAAGTGATGCAGTTGATAAGTAGACGCCCCTACAGCAGATGTAGAGGGCCTACCCCTTCTTCCACCTCTAGATTCAACAAATGATTCCACTCTCTGAATCATATGTCTCCCAATCAGATTATGTGCTATAATCTTTCTTTATTTCTGTGGGATTCTACTCATGATTGTTCACATAGAGTGAAAATCATGGAAGGTTATCCCAAACCTCCAACTGTAGAACTCCCAGCTAACTGCGAGCATGTTGAACTATAAGTGGAACAACATCTACTGCTTTCATGTTCTGAATGCAATAGTTAATTACAGCTCTAACTTTTGTAATATCATCCAAATGATTTGTTGCAACAGTCTGGGAGAAATGAAGTGGTGCCATACTTTTGACAGAATAGTCAACATAGAAGTAGGGAAGTTAACTATCTTGTCATTATTATTCTTCCACTCCCCTCTTCCATTAATCAAAAATGCAATCACTTCATCCAATGATGAATCAGTTATCACGAATGTAGCGTATTCATTGAAACATATGTTTCTCAGCCAATAAAAAGCATTGATCCTTTCAGCAGTAAATTCAACATGCTTACCTCTCACCAATACATGATCTTCAGTAGTAAATTTTAGGTTTATATAAAACTCATGAACAATCGGGACAATTGCTATGATAGTGAAGTAGTAGAATCTTTCTGAGTTTCTGGTGAGAATCAGTCTCTCGATCTCACCACCTGGATTTGCAAACACCTATTCTTGGATCATTCTGTTTGTCCCCATTTGAGTATTATAACTATGTTGGGCTTTGAAACTAAAAAATCTTTGTGCATCAAAATATTTGGAGGGCCTTCTTGTCTTAACTCGGGGAGCCATTTGAAAATTCTACGAAAAAATCCAAATAATTCCAAATAAACTGCTAAATAAAAAATCATCCTCAAGCAAGATCATTTGGTAATAAACCTTTCACCATGAGTTTTCTGCAAAGTTTTTCATAAAAATTCAAAATTTTGGATCTCCCAAATCCATCGTGAAAATAAAAAAATTTTAACTTAAAGTGATGCCCTTACTAAGTGAAGATGAAATCTCTAGTTTTTAGCCTCCGAATCCTTCTCTTACGCCCCACAATGTGATGCCCTATATCAAAGACTTGAGATAGGAGACAACTTTAGCTACAAAAATGGAGTTTGTCCATGAAAATTTGCAGTTTTCTAGGCTATTTGGCATGTTCAGACATTTGGCGCATCATGCGCCAATCTGGAGCATCATGCGCTAGAACTTAAATTCATCATATTTCAATTTTTGTGAAAATCTGCTTCGTACCACTTTACGTCAACTTCTATTTAACTCAAATATACCCTTTAAGCATAATTAAACATCACACTAACACTAAACTTTCATAAACAACACAAAACTCACATTTATATATAAAATTTGCGCTATTACAAACTAACATTTTTCAAGCCAACAAACATCAAATTCAGTGTCTAAAGCAAACCAACATCCTAATAATGAAATCTAAACATCAAAATTCAAACCATAAACATAGATAGTGTTCAACAATAAAAAGGAAATGCAATCCAACACAACAAAATAACTAAAACAAATAGTACTAAACAGAAGTTTCGTGCATAAAATAAATTTAAACATCTTTATCACTATCATCCTCCTGGATATCTTCTGTAGATTGGTAGTGCACATACATGTTGTAGAAGGGTCGATATGGAAATTCATCAGTTGAAATTTCCTCCTCAATCCAAGAATGTTTCTTGAACATACAAATCAAACCATCTTCAATACGCTCAGTATGTTCAAAATGTTCCTTTAGTCTCTAATCTAGATGATCAAGCATTTCGGTAATATTCCCAATCACATGCATGAGATTATGCACCTTTTTTTCAATCTTATTGATTTTCTTCAAAAGTGCACTCAAGTTATAGTAGGGCTAAACAGGTGAGATTCTTGATCCATCAACACATTCAAATCATTTTCATCTCTCATTCCAATACAATTGTAATAGACTTTTGGATCCATTAACTTCCAATTAAAAAACACTTTTTTCCACCTTTCATAAGGTGCTTGAGATTGACTGCACAGTAGGAAAATAGTGGATTTGTGTCCAATTCCAATTGCAAATCCATTGACAATCAAACCCAAAACTGATTTCACAATAATAGCTCCAACAATAGCTATTTACACAATCGCGCGTCATGCAAATATAAGCCCTAAATAATTAAAATGACATAATGAAACACCAAATAACATCTTCTCAAAATTAAAGCCAAAAAAATAGGATAGCTGGAAAGTCATTTGAGATTCTTCTAAAAAATCTATGACATCCCCTAATTCTTCCTTCCTTTAGAACCCAAAATAAACTGTTCTTATTTTGAGTCGTTTCCACTTGACTTTCTTGTGTCATGAAATTCTTGAAAGTAAAATCACTGATCTTAATTGAGAGGATTCTTAGGTGACTTTAGGTCATTTAAGATGTAATTAACTTAGAGGCTTGCCTCTTTAAGGAACTTAAGAACCCAGCTTAATATAAACTCTATTTTATATTCCATGTTAATTAAGGGAACTTGTCGACTTATAAAAAAATAGTTTCGTAGAACAAATGGATGTCATAAGTTCTATAGTTTATTTAATTGAGCCTCCCTATTTAAATGATGTGTCTACCCTTTTTGATAGACATATTGTTTGGTGGAAGTGTTAGTTTAGTACAAACTATTGAATATATGATATCAATTTGGTCTTATATTTTTTAATTAAAACATTACTTTTAAAACTTAAAATATTATTTTCTAAAATCACACACACACACACAGATATATATATATATATATATATATATATATATATATATTAAATTTAAATTACTTAAAAAATAATATAATATAATAATGGCCGACAATTTCTAGTGGCTCCACTGGGGATAGGTTCCTCTCTCATTCAAAGATCATATGGTTTTGCTTTCATAAGTAGGTAGTACATCCATGTCCCTCGAGGACCAAGCTACCATTCTTTTGCTGGCATACCTTTCTCATTTATGCCTTGAACGGGTATAGTCAACTCCTCTTAGATTCTGGAGCCACTATTTAAACATCCCTAAAAATAGAGGTTCTGAGATCCTTTCGCCACCCAAAAATGCCCTCAATAGGTGTGTTAGAATAAGAACTATCTATTGAAGTGAATTTGATGTGAAATCAATCTCCTATAAATCTCAGATCTGGTGTGACACTTCATTCCTCTTTGGATTTGACTTGTTGAAAATAGGTCAAATNTTGCTTTCATAAGTAGGTAGTACATCCATGTCCCTCGAGGACCAAGCTACCATTCTTTTGCTGGCATACCTTGCTTATTTATGCCTTGAACGGGTATAGTCAACTCCTTTTAGATTCTGGAGCCACTATTTAAACATCCCTAAAAAGAGAGGTTCTGAGATCTTTTCGCCTCCCAAAAATGCCCTCAATAGGTGTGTTAGAATGAAAACTATCTATTGAAGTGAATTTGATATGAAATCAATCTCCTCTAAATCTCAGATCTGGTCTGACACTTCATTCCTCTTTGGATTTGACTTGTTGCAAATAGGTCAAATTGAAATTTCACTCTTACAACCTTTCAATAAACTCTAAACAAAACAAAATTTTGTCAAAACTTCAAATCAAAATAAAACTTCCAATAATAAAACAAAACACAAAATTTTGAAAGAAAAAAAAATTCAAATTATTAAATTTCAAAGGTTGTCCAGCTTACAAGACAAGTGTGTTAACTTAATTACTTCTATTGAAACTGTAAGGCACGGCACGTCGCTGACTTTCAAAAATTATTCAAATGTAAGGGACAATGTCTTTGTCAAAGTTGATCTTTTCTTTTACCATCAGAGTAGAGATTTTTATCAACAGGAACAAGCTGCCTGACTCGGCAATTAATAATCTTACACAATGGTTCAATGATATTAGAACCAAGTTTGAGGAAGTGGCCATCGTAGTAATGAAGCTTGATATGAACGAGTTTCTTAAGCCTATTGTGGATTTCAATTTGAAGCTTGCTACAAAATTCTCCCCTCTGAAGAGGACGTTTAAAAAGAATTCTTCTATTGTTGTAGGGTTTGCCGCTAGGGAAGTTATGATTGCTCTCGACACTATTTTTTCTCTTACTGCTAGATGCTCCACCATTTTAGCAGTTGCTCCGCCAACTAAAAGAAAATAAATTCTATATGAGGAAGAGTTAGTCGACGTTTATACCCCACCATTTTTTTAATTCAAGATTGGTTCCAATTCAAAGACCGTGAAACTGACGAAGGCACTGAAAGCCAAGCAGCCGCGACAGCCCCGCCAACATCCACAACAGTTCGATCAACAGTCAGCTCAATGAAAACTATATCTTATTGATAGAGAGTCATCTGCAATAATGACACAATGATTAAGCAATGTATAACTATTCAAAGAAGAATCAGTGTTGACGATGTTTCGCAACTTGATAAGGAAACCGGAATTCAGACTACCAGCATCGAAAAACACAGAGGAGGTCGGCAGGAAAGATCATCTTCAATACTGCCCATACCAGCAGTTGCTCGGCCACACCATAAAAAATTGTTTTAGCTTTAAGGATTGGCTTAAGAAGAATTTCAAAAGTGGAAATATAACGATCCCGAAGGAATATCTAAAAGAACCTGAAAAATCTTTTTTAAATATGATTACAGTTGACTTAATTAACTTCCACTCGATAAGACCTGTGCTCGAGGAAATAAGTGATGTTTCTTGAAAAGCTTTGGTTGACATTAAAGTTATCAAAGAAAATGCAATTGATTCTGCCTTGGACAAGCTCTGAGTCAACATTACACAATTGTTTAAAGATCACATAAAAGATAGACTAATAGATTACATGGAAGGTGATTTCGGAGAAATCAACGTCGTCTCGAACCGGGCCAAGTTATCTGCGTGCAAAGTTCCGTCTTCTAGGGAGGAGAATATTGCAGATAAATGGAAAAGGGCCATCCAACAAAGGGACGAATAAATCAGTCGTCTTTAAATAAAAATTGAAGAAATGACAGCTGTCATGATGACAATGCAAAGACAGTCACAATCACCGCAAATGGCACCTCCAGAGATAAACCAGCTGGAGACCATTCATGTTGTAGATGAAAGAAAAGAGTTCACCTCTGACGAACAAATGAAGAAATATTCAATTCAAGGTCTGATACTAGAAGAAGACATTAAACAGATGGTCGAACAATAAGTGAGAGAAGCCCTTGATCAATCAAAAGAAGAGACATTAATTCTAAAGGGTAAGCCCTACCAAGAGGAGTTTGATGTCATCCAATACCTTAACGGTTTCATATCACCCTTATTCAAAACTTTTGATGGAACTGGAAACCCTCGATAACATGTTGCAAACTTTCGAGCAAGTTGTTACAATGTGGGGGTAGTGATGCACTACTATTACGTCAGTTCGTGAATAGTCATTCAAGGGTCGCTTTTGACTAGTAAGTAAAATTACCCAACACCTCGGTAAAGGCATTTGCAGAAATGGAAAACCTTTTTGTCAAATAATTTGTCGGAGCTCAGTATCATGTAACCATTTGTGATCTCATGGTCGAACAATAGAAACCGAGTGAGATTTTAGTAGATTATATTTTTTGATGAAGAAACCTCAGCATGAAGTGCGAACCACAGCTTTAAGAGTAACATTCAATTGAAATTCTACTACAAAACTTCCACGGTCCAGTAGGTTTCTTACTCAAGGGACTTATGATCAAAACTTTTGAGAAGCAACTTAACAAAGTCGCAATCCTGCAAAAGGATGTCAAATAACTTGAATTCTTAAAAAGGGCAGACAAGTCGAAGCCAGGAAAGACATCTAAATGGAGATTAGAGACAGTGACAGTAGTTGACAGGGGTAGGCAGCCAATGCAAATCCAAATTGAGCTGCCACGATCTACCAACATCAACAACAATGCAACCGGCAACCAATCGACAATCATCTTAGCAGAGGCCACATCGGATGAATGGAAGACAAGGTTAGTCTATGGCTGAACTTTTAAGAAAAGTATATCCCTTCAAGGAGGAGGCAGTACCAAAGATGTTTCAGAATTTGATTAAGAAGCCCGGATTCAAATTGCTCGAGCCAAAAAAACCATTGGAAGTTAACAAGAAGAATCATCCCAACCATTTCCCATATCAAAGAATTCTTGGGCACACCATTGAGGGTTGTATCAGCTTTAAAGAGTGGCTCAAGAAGAACTTCAAGAATGGGAGCATAGTGATCCCATGAAGAATATTTTAAAAGAACCTAAAAGAGGTTTTATCAATATGATTTTGGTCAATCTATTTATTTGAACTGACTCCTATGCAACTAGCTATGATTGAAATGTGTCTTGACTAATATGGTACTACTACTATTATTGAAAGAGACATTACCAGGATTAAGGTTAGTACGTCCCATCCTTCCCACCACAATGAATAAAAGAAAAGAAAAATTTTGTTGTGTTCAGAATTGTTCAATACTTTGAAAGCTCGTCATCCCAAGAGAAAAATTTTTTTGATATTTTGATAAGATTATGACTTCAGGAAGGAATGAAATTAATGCCCTAATAATTGGGTCCTCCCTTTAATGAATTTAGACTGGGTCCTAAGTAGATTTCAAAATAAATTAGTGTGATTGAAATACGAGCAATTTACTCGGGATATCACAACCCTTTTAATTTTCTGCCAAGTGATTGGGTCTTGACTTTTGAATTAACTATAATATTCCAGAATTCGTAGTAAGAAATATTTGAGGATTAATATCCAGGGCAGTTTGGACATTCAAAATCCTTTAAAGAAATATGCTCCACCAAATATAGTAATTCTTAGAAAACAAAAGGAGCAAAGATAAAAAATTGTGTGAAAGCTCAATGAGAAGAAGCTTGCGGTGAGCATAAAATCAAAAATTGGTGTCTAAATCCGGACATTCAAAATCCTTAAATTATACTCTACCATATATAGTAATTATCAGCAAAACAAGGGGAAAAGATACAAAAAAGGATTGTCNACAACCTTTCAATAAACTCTAAACAAAACAAAATTTTGTCAAAATTTCAAATCAAAATAAAACTTCCAATAACAAAACAAAACAAAATTTTGAAATAAAAACAATTCAAATTATTAAATTTCAAAGGTTGTCCAGCTTACAAGACAAGTGTGTTAACTTAATTACTTCTATTGAAACTGCAAGGCACGGGATGTCGCTGACTTTCAAAAATTATTCAAATGTAAGGGACAATGTCTTCGCCAAAGCTGATCTTTTCTTTAACCACCGGAGTAGAGATTGTTATCAACAGGAATAAGCTGCCTGACTCAGTAGTTAATAATCTTACACAATGGTTCAATGATACTGGAACCAAGTTTGAGGAAGTAGCCATCGTAGTAATGAAGCCTGATATGAACGAGTCTCTTAAGCCTATTGTGGAGTTCAATTTGAAGCCTGCTACAGAATTCTCCCCTCTGAAGAGGACGTTTAAAAATAATTCTTCTATTGTTGTAGGGTTTGTCGCTAGGGAAGTTATGATTGCTCTCGGGACTATTTCTTCTCTTACTGCTGGATGCACCACCATTTTAGCAGTTGCTCCGCCAACTAAAGGAAAAGAAATTCTATATGAGGAAGAGTTAGTCGACGTTTATACCCCACCATTTTTTTAATTCAAGATTCGTTCCAATTCAAAGACCGTGAAACTGATGAAGGCACTGAAAGCCAAGCAGCCGCAACAACCCCGCTAACATCCACAACAGTCCGATCAACAGTCAGCTCAACGAATAGTATATCTTATTGATAGAGAGTCATCTGCAATAATGACACAATGATTAAGCAATGTATAACTACTCAAAGAAGAATCGGTGTTGACAATGTTTTGCAACTTGATAAAGAAACTGGAATTCCGACTACCAGCATCGAAAAACACAGAGGAGGTCAGCAGGAAAGATCATCTTTAATACTGCCCATACCAGCAGTTGCTCAGCCACACCATAAAAAATTGCTTTAGCTTTAAGGATTGGCTTGAGAAGAATTTCAAAAGTGGAAATATAACAATCCTGAAGGAATATCTAAAAGAACCTGAAAAATATTTTTTAAATATGATTACAGTTGATTTAATTAACTTCCACTCGAGAAGACCCGTGCTCGAGGAAATAAGTGATGTTTCTCGAAAGCTTTGGTTGACATTAAGGTTATCAAAGAAAATTCAATTGAGTCTGCCTTGGATAAGCTCTGAGTCAACATTACATAATTGTTTGAAGATCACATAAAAGATAGCCTAATAGATTGCATGGAAGGTGATTTCAGAGAAATCAACGTCATCTCGACCCGGACCACGTTATCTGCGTGCAATGTTCCATCTTCTAGGGAGGAGAATATCACAGATAGATGGAAAAGGGCCATCCAACAAAGGGACGAATAAATCAGTCATCTTGAAATGAAAATTGAAGAAATGACAGCTGTCATGATGACAATGCAAAGACAGTCACAATCACCGCAGATGGCACCTCCAGAGATAAACCAGCTGGAGACCATTCATGTTGTAGATGAAAGAAAAGAGTTCACCTCTGATGAACAAATGAAGAAATATTCAGTTCAAGGTCTGATACCAGAAGAAGATATTAAACAGATGGTCGAACAATAAGTGAGAGAAGCCCTTGATCAATCAAAAGAAGAGAAATTAATTCTAAAGGGTAAGCCCTACCCAGAGGAGTTTGATGTCATCCAATAACTTAAGGGTTTCATATCACCCTTGTTCAAAACTTTTGATGGAACTGGAAACCCCCGATAACATGTTGCAAACTTTCAAGCAAGTTGTTACAATGTGGGGGGTAGTGATGCACTACTATTACATCAGTTCGTGAATAGTCCTTCAAGGGTCACTTTTGACTAGTAAGTAAAATTACCCAACACATCGGTAAAGACATTTGCAGAAATGGAAAACCTTTTTGTCAAATAATTTGTCAGAGCTCAGTATCATGTCACCATTTTTGATCTCATGGTCGAGCAACAGAAACTGACTGAGATTTTAGTAGATTATATTTTGTGATGGAGAAACCTCAGCATCAAGTGCGAACCACAGCTTCAAGAGTAACATGCAATTGAAATTCTACTACAAAACTTCCACGGTTCAGTAGGTTTCTTACTCAAGGGACTTATGATCAAAACTTTTGAGAAGCAACTTAGCAAAGTCGCAAGCCTGCAAAAGGATGTCAAATAAACTTGAATTCTTAAAAAGGGCAGACAAGTCGAAGCTAGGGAAGACATCTAAAAGGAGATTAGAGACAGTGACAGTAGTTGACAGGGGTAGGCAGCCAATGCAGATCCAAATTGAGCTGCCACGATCTACCAACATCAAAAACAATGCAACCAGCAACACAATCGACAATCATCTTAGTAGTGGCCACACCGGATGAATGGAAGGCAGGGTCATTCTATGGCTGAACTTTTAAGAAAAGTATATCCCTTCAAGGAGGAGGCAGTACCAAAGATGTTTCAGAATTTGATTAAGAAGCCCGAATTCAAATTGCCCTGAGCCAAAAAAAACCATTGGAAGTTAACAAGAAGAATCATCCCAACCATTCCCCATATCACAGAATTCTTGGGCACACCATTGAGGGTTGTATCAGCTTTAAAGAGTGGCTCGAGAAGAACTTCAAGAATGGGAGCATAGTGATCCCATGAAGAATATTTGAAAAGAACCTAAAAGATGTTTTATCAATATGATTTTGGTCAATCTATTTATTCGAACTGACTCCTATGCAACTAGCTA
This sequence comes from Phalaenopsis hybrid cultivar, assembly GCA_002079205.1. NCBI lineage: Eukaryota > Viridiplantae > Streptophyta > Magnoliopsida > Asparagales > Orchidaceae > Phalaenopsis > Phalaenopsis hybrid cultivar. Next base: position 316,760 of record JXCR01054506.1, on the reverse strand, counting down.
TGATTGAAATGTGTCTTGACTAATATGGTACTACTACTATTATTGAAAGAGACATTACCAGGATTAATGTTAGTACGTCCCATCCTTCTCACCATAATGAATGAAAGAAAAGAAAAATTTTGTTGTGTCCAGAATTGTTCAATACTTTGAAAGCTCGTCATCCCAAGAGAAAATTTTTTTTGATATTTTGATAAGATTATGACTTCAGGAAGGAATGAAATTAATGCCCTAATAACTGGGTCCTCCCTTTAATGGAATTCAGACTGGGTCCTAAGTAGATTTCAAAATAAATTAGTGTGATTGAAATACAGGTAATTGACTCGGGATATCACAAACCTTTTAATTTTCTGCCACATGACTAGGTCTTGACTTTTAAGAAAGTTATAATATTCCAAAATTTGTAGTAAGAAATATTTGAGGATTAATAACCAGGGCATTTTGGACATTCAAAATCCTTAAAAGAAATATGCTCCACCAAATATAGTAATTCTTAGAAAATAAAAGGAGCAAAGAAAAAAATTGTGTGAAAGTCCAATGAGAAGAAGCTTGCGGTGAGCATAAAATCAAAAATTGATATCTAAATTCAGACATTCAAAATCCTTAAATTATACTCTACCATATATAGTAATTATCAGCAAAACAAGGGGAAAAGATATAAAAAAAAGGATTGTTTGAAATGCTTGATCCGAAAAATTAAAACAAAAGATAAGTGTCCCTGAGAAGAAGCTTGAGGTGGACGTATGATCAAAAGTTGATGTCTGAAATCTCCCATAATTAATAAAACTTGAAGATTTTTCTTAAGAAAATTCTGCTGATATTATATGCAGANTGATCCGAAAAATTAAAACAAAAGATAAGTGTCCCTGAGAAGAAGCTTGAGGTGGACGTATGATCAAAAGTTCATGTCTGAAATCTCCCATAATTAATAAAACTTGAAGATTTTTCTTAAGAAACTTGTACTGATATTATATTCAGGAGAAAGTTAAGTGATCTCAAGCTTTGATCGGCAATTAATTGGCTCAAAATTATCTTTGGACAATGAAAAATATTTTTAATCACATGAGTAGAAATTTTGAAATTGTTTAGGCCCAGGAAGAAAGGATTGAAGAAATGATGATGATATTAGCAATTAATGAAAATTCTACTCTGAAGTCCTATCCTTCAATGCCCAAAAAATACAACTCCAACGAAATTTTGAAATACTTTAGAGCGATCTCTCAAAGACAACTTGAAAAAACTTTACAGAATCAATTTAAAAGCAAATGACAACTACTACAAATAAAGCTAAAAAGTTGCANTTAGGCCCAGGAAGAAAGGATTGAAGAAATGATGATGATATTAGCAATTAATGAAAATTCTACTCTGAAGTCATATCCTTCAATGCCCAAAAAATACAACTCCAACAAAAATTTGAAATACTTTAGAGCGATCTCTCAAAGACAACTTGAAAAAACTTTACAGAATCAATGTAAAAGCAAACGACAACTACTACAAACAAAGCAATAAAGTTGTGGCCTCTTCAGCTATGGTTTTCTTATACATAACATATCATTAAAGGTACTTGAAAGAATGTAATTTTGATAGCACCTTAAAATGTGGGTTATTCTCTAACACTTGCCTTTAGTCAGCGGACGATACTTCAGGAAGTACTGTGCCTCGTGATGTTTTAGAGACAAAGGCTCGTTCTTAGAAGCTCGGATGCTGCACTTGTCTAAAACTTGGTCCAAATCCTAAAATAAATGCAACAAAATAAAACTCAACATCAAACAAAATAAAAGTGAACGTTAAAACAAAACTCTGCACCTCATAAATTTTTATAATTCTCTGCACAGAGGTTTCAATAAAATTCAGTATTGCATTAACTGTTACAGATATTCTCAGCACTTCACAAAAATTTCCATGATCTCTGCACAAAAAAATCTCAGCAACATTTTCATAATCTCTGCATAAACTGAAACTCAGAAAAATTTCTCATGAGTCTCAGCAATTTTTTTTTCAAAATCTCTGCGCTCACGAATCTCTATAAAATTTTCATGATCTATGCACAAACAAACCTCAGCAAGATTCTTCATATTCTTTTCATGATCTCTACATAAAATAAATCTCAGTGAATTTCCTTAAGGATCTCGGCAAAATTCTTTATGAATCTCAGCAAAATTGCAAAATGTCTGCATTCATGATATCTCAGCAACTTTCTAATTTCACAGAATCTCAGTATTCGGGATAGGCCTCAATCCTACTCCCTTCTTTGTTGTCTCAGCATTCAGGATAAGCTTCAGTCTTGTTCCCTTCTCAACAATCTCAGCATTTGGGATAGGCCTCCGCCCTACTCCCTTCTCAGCAATCTTAGCATTCGTGATAGGCCTCTGATATGACATAGGCATAGACCTACTTCCTTCTAAATAATCTTATCATTTGGGATAGGCTTCCGCTCTACTCCCTTCTCAAAAATCTCAGCATTCGGGATAGACTTTAGTCATACTCCCTTCTCAACAAATCTCAGCAATTGGGATAGACACAATCCTAATCCTTTCTCAGCAATCTCATCATTTGGGATAGGCGCAATCCTACTCCCTTCTCAGCACTCAACATTCAGGATAGGCCATGGCCCTACTCCTTTCTTAGCAATCTCAGCATTCGGGATAGGCCTTTGTCTTACTCCCTTTACAGCAATCTAAGCATTCGGGATAGACCTCTGCCCTACGCCATTCTTAGTAATCTTAGCATTAGGGATAGGCTTCCACCCTACTCCCTTCTCAGCACTCAACATTTTGGATAAGTCTCCACTCTACTCCCTTCTCAGCAATTAGCATTCAAGATATGCCTTCGCCCTACTCCCTTTCACAACATAAAATTGAAATTGAAACAGAAATTGAAATTAAAATTCAAATTGAAATCAAAGCACTCAACATTCAAGATAAGTCTTCGTCTAAGTCCCTTTTTAGCATTAAATCAAAAGACAAATCAAATCTGACATAAATCTGAAATCTACGCTTGCAATTTGATAGTCTGAAATCCACATTCTAATCCACGGTAAGAGTTTTGAATCTTCGATTTTGATCAAAGGTTCACTTGCTATTACCCAATGGAAACCTTCTTCTATATTTTTCTATTTTGTTCTAAGTAAGTTAACTTGGAACGTATGTGTTGTTTTTGTCGATCTCTTAGGTCAATGCCAAAACGCGCGGTGTTCTTAGTTAGCACATGACCAAAGGAAAATACGATGAGATTTTCATACCTATTTTATATTTTTTTTATGATATTGCACTTTAAAGAAAGATATTTTTAATGTTTTGTTGCAGGAATAATGAATTAGGGTCATTAGAGCAAAAAGATGCAAAAAAGGAGCGAATTTGAAGCGAAAAGGACCAAAATGTGAAGATTTGAATTAGGGCGCCAACGACGAGCCCAACCCCGCGACGACGGACTTTTCCCGAGACTCTACAATTAATTCACTTAAAAGGCCTGCCGACGGTGCCCTCGAGGCCGCCGACGGAGAGCTCAGCGGTTATGTCCAACAAAGCATTGGATAAGGACAAATTTTGGAGGGGTGCTTAGGAAACTCTTGGGAAAACTCATCCACAACTTTAAAAGAAGATTTTGGCCGAAAATTAGAGGGAGCCAAGAGAGCCTAGGGATCCTGGAGGTTAGAAAGGTCCTGGAGGTTGGAGAGGTTCCATTAGTGTTTGCTAAAGAGTCTAAATTGTGAGGAATTCTCAAGAAATTGTAAGAGTGGAGGGAAAGTGAGAGATTTCTTCCTCCTTGCCGCTTCAAAGAGGAATTTTGTGTGCTATAAAGAAAGGAAGAGATTCAGAGGAACGTTGAGGAGTTTTCTTAGGGAGAAATTAGAGATAATTTTATTTATTGTTGTAGTTTGTATGACTTTGATTTTATATATGAATTCTGAGTTTTGTCGTGTTTTCCCCCATGAGATCTGAGTAGTTTTCTCTGTCTTTCTCCTTGTCTTCAGATTTGTGAAATGGTGCTGAATTGGTGAAGCCATAAAATTGTTAAAGAAATTGTGATGATCTTTTCACATCGATCTTAAATTATTTTCAATCTAGCCAATTGACTTGCTAAAATATGTTGAGTTTTACAACTAAAGTGAAGATTACATCCAAGATTCAGGGAGGTCAAAGCCTTTGGAAGTTGGGTGCAAATAAATAGGGAAATAAAATTATCGGGCCTAGAATTGGAGATTTTAGAGTGACAGACTCCTGAACAATCGGTGTTGCATTATTACTCATTGTGGGATCGATTTCTATGACTCCATTAGAGCCCTATATTACTTGAGTGATACGTATACTTGCGTTGATAAGTGTGAATTTACAATTATTGAATATTTTATACATCCATCTTTATCGAATCTATAACTGTTATTAAGTTTGGTGCAGTTGCTGAGGAATTAAACCTTTTAGCAGCAGTATTAAGTACTTATATTTTTAAGCATATATAAAGTCGCTGTCAGCACACCACACATATTGAGGGTCCATCTGTTGACCTTATTTTTTGTGAGGACCTTATTTTCTCTTAGTGCTTAAGATCTACGGAAAAGATAATTATAGTAGTAATAATAATATTATTATTATTATTATTATTATTGTATAATGATAATATCATAGAAATATAAGAAAATCCTAGCCCTTAATTTTTTTCTTCACGCATGCAAGCTGCANAGCTATGGTTTTCTTATACATAACATATCATTAAAGGTACTTGAAAGAATGTAATTTTGATAGCACCTTAAATGTGGGTTATTCTCTAAACACATGCCTTTAGTCAGCGGACGATACTTCAAGAAGTACTGTGCCTCGTGATGTTTTAGAGACAAAGGCTCGTTCTTAGAAGCTCAGATGCTGCACTTGTCTAAAACTTGGTCCAAATCCTAAAATAAATGCAACAAAATAAAACTCAACATCAAACAAAATAAAAGTGAACGTTAAAACAAAACTCTGCACCTCATAAATTTCTATAATTCTCTGCACAGAGGTTTCAATAAAATTCAGCACTGCATTAACTTTTACGGATATTCTCAGAACTTCACAAAAATTTCTATGATCTCTGCACAAAAAAATCTCAGCAACATTTTCATAATCTCTGCATAAACTGAAACTTAGAAAAATTCCTCATGAGTCTCAACAATTTTTTTTTTTCAAAATCTCTGCACTCACGAATCTCTACAAAATTTTCATGATATCTGCACAAACAAAGCTCAGCAAGATTCTTCATATTCTTTTCATGATCTCTACATAAAATAAATCTCTGCAAATTTCCTTAAGGATCTCGACAAAATTCCTTATGAATCTCAGCAAAATTGCAAAATGTCTGCATTCATGATATCTCAGCAAATTTCTAATTTCACAGAATCTCAGTGTTCAGGATAGGCCTCAATCCTACTCCCTTCTTAGTTGTCTCAGCATTCAGGATAAGCTTCAGTCTTGTTCCCTTCTCAGCAATCTCAGCATTTGGGATAGGCCTCTGCCCTACTCCCTTCTCAGCAATCTCAGCATTCGGGATAGGCCTCTGATATGACAGAGGCATAAACCTACTTCCTTCTCAATAATCTTATCATTTGGGATAGGCTTCAGATTTACTCCCTTCTCAGAAGTCTCAGCATTCGGGATAGACTTTAGTCATACTCCCTTCTCAACAAATCTCAGCAATTGGGATAGGCACAGTCCTACTCCATTCTCAGTAATCTCAGCATTTGGGATAGCCGCAATCCTACTCCCTTCTCAGCACTCAACATTCGAGATAGGCCATGGCCCTACTCCTTTCTCAGCATTCTCAGCATTCGGGATAAGCCTTTGTCTTACTCCCTTTACAGCAATCTCAGCATTCGGGATAGACCTCTGCCCTATGTCATTCTTAGTAATCTCAGCATTAGGGATAGGCTTCCACCCTACTCCCTTCTCAGCACTCATCATTTAGGATCAGTCTCCACACTACTCCCTTCTCAACACTTAGCATTCAGGATAGGCCTTCGCCCTACTCCCTTTCACAACATAAAATTGAAATTGAAACTGAAATTGAAATTCAAATTGAAATCAAAGCACTCAACATTCAAGATAAGTCTTCGTCCAAGTCCCTTCTTAGCATTAAATCAAAAGACAAATCAAAATCTGACATAAATTTGAAATCTACGCTTGCAATTTGATAGTTTGAAATCCACCTTCTAATCCTCGGCGAGAGTTTTGAATCTTCAGTTTTGATCAAAGGTTCACTTGATATTACCCAATGGAAACCTTCTTCTATCTTTTTCTATTTTGTTCTAAGTATGTTAACTTGGAACGTATGTGTTGGTTTTGTCGATCTCTTAGGTCAATGCCAAAACGCACGATGTTCTTAGTTAGCACATGACCAAAGGAAAATACGATGAGATTTTCATACCTATTTTACATTATTTTTTATGATATTGCACTTTAAAGAAAGATATTTTTGATGTTTTTTGCAGGAATGATGAATTAGGGTCATTAGAGTAAAAAGATGCAAAAAGGAACGAATTTGAAGCGAAAAGGACCAAAATGTGAAGATTTGAACTAGGTCGCCAATGACGAGCCCAACCCCGTGACGGCGGACGTTTCCGGAGACTCTACAATTAATTCACTTAGAAGGCCCGCCGACGGCTCCCTCGAGGCCATGGACGGAGAGCTCTGCGGTTATGTCCAACAAAGCATTGGATAAGGACAAATTTTGGAGGGGTGCTTAGGCAACGCTTGGGAAAACTCATCCACAACTTTAAAAGAAGATTTTGGCCGAAAATTAGAGGGAGCCAAGAGAGCCTAAGGCTCCTGGAGGTTAGAAAGGTCCTAGAGGTTGGAGAGGTTCCATTAGTATTTGCTAGAGAGTCTAAATTGTGAGGAATTCTAGAGAGATTGTAAGAGTGGAGGGAAAGTGAGAGATTTCTTCCTCTTTGCCGCTTCAAAGAGGAAATCTGTGTGCTGTAAAGAAAGGAAGAGATTCAGAGAAACTTTAAGGAGTTTTCTTAGGGAGAAATTAGGGATAATTTTATTTATTGTTGTAATTTGTATGACTTTGATTTTATATATGAATTCTGAGTTTTATCGTGTTTTCCCCATGAGATCTGAGTAGTTTTCTCTGTCTTTCTCCTTGTCTTGAGATTTGCGAAATGGTGATTTGAATTGGTGAAGCCATAAAAATGTTAAAAAAATTATGATGATCTTTTCACTTCGATCTTAAATTACTTTCAATCTGGCCAATTGATTTGCTAAAATATGTTGAGTTTTACAACTAAAGTGAAGATTACATCCAAGATTTAGGGAGGTCAAAGCCATTGGAAGTATGTTGAGTTTTACAACTAAAGTGAAGATTACATCCAAGATTCAGGGAGATCAAAGCCCTTAGAAATTGGGTGCAAATAAATAGGGAAATGGTTGAGTTTTACAACTAAAGTGAAGATTACATCCAAGATTCAAGGAGGTCAAAGCCCTTGGAAATTGGGTGCAAATAAATATAGTTTTACAACTAAAGTGAAGATTACATCTAAGATTCAGGGAGGTCAAAGCCCTTGGAAGTTTGGTGCAAATAAATAGGGAAATAAAATTATCGAGCCTAGAATTGGAGATTTTAGAGTGATGGACTAAAATCCCCAATTCGGTCCTATCGTTTGGGTGCAGAAGTGTAGATGTTAGCCCTCAGGTGAGGGAAACGTGGGAGCTCCAAAGTGAGAGTCGGTATCCTCCCACCCTAGCCGCAGATTCAGTAAACAAGCATAGTATTAGTCAATGTTCTTCATGCATATACCAAAGGATAAAGAACAGTTAAGCTTCTATTTGGCACAATACAAATTGAACTGATTCACTTTATTCATTCAATATAATTTCTTCACAAGCAGAAGAATGTTTTCTTATATATTGAATATCACATTAAAAACCTCATTAGTATAATTAGTTATTTAGGAGTTATTAGAATTACATATTTATTTCAAATGTCTATTAGTGACAGATAAGCAAATTGAATTCCATTGTTGCGATTGAGTATTATTTTTCTAAAATCTTAGTTCGTAGTTGCATTATTACTCCATATGGGATCAATTTCTAGGACTCCATTAGAGTCCTATATTACTTGAGCGATACGTATACTTGCGTTGATAAGTTTGAATTTACAATTATTGAATATTTTATACATCCATCTTTATCGAATCTATAATTGTTATTAAGTGTAGTGCAATTGCTGAGGAATTAAATCTTCTAGCAGCAGTATTAAATACTTGTATTTTTAAGCATATATAAAGTCACTAGGAATTAAATCTTTTAGCAGCAGTATTAAATACTTATATTTTTAAGCATATATAAAGTCGTTGTCAGCACCACACATATTGGGGGTCCATCTGCTGATCTTATTTTTGGTGAGGACTTTCTTTTCTCTTAGTGCTTAAGTTCTAGCCATAGGACTTTCCCTTTGATTGTCCTAGAAGACTAGGGATGAAACTCATCTACATAAAAATTCAAATCACTTCCTAACTCTCTTTGAAACGCTATATGGTTGGTCAAAAAGCTCCAACGCTTGGAAGGTTATGACCAACTTGAGACGATTCAAGGATGAGTTTCTTCGGGATCTGGAAACCCTAAGACAACTCTGGTTGGTCTGGTTAATCCATACACTCATCAATGTTACTTGTGTAACTTGCGTAAACTCCAAAATTCACATCACCCACACTCTTTTTATTTAATTAAAATTAAAATCAATTTTCAAAACGATTGATCCCGAATCAAAACTCCGAAGAAAGTTAAATTTGACTCATTTTTTACATAACCGTCGACGAAAGTGATCTGAACGATCTCAGATGATGAAACAAACCTCGCGAGCATGTCTGAAACGTCGATTTTATCTTTAGGGGGTGTTCATTTTACCAAGACGCCATGTCCGGGAGAATATTACGGGAAAGATAATTATAGTAATAATATTATTATTATTATTATATAATAATGATAATATCATAGAAATATAAGAAAATCCTAGCCCTAAATTTTT
>JXCR01054506.1:294807-307333 GCA_002079205.1 Phalaenopsis hybrid cultivar | reverse complement strand
AGACACTCCATACTCTTCTCCAAAACCAAGAAAACACCACCGTTCCCTCTCCTCACTAAGCAGCCCCCTACCTCATCTCCCTTCTCCTTCCTCTCCGGCGACCTTTATTCGGTGAGCCGCCCTCCCTCCAGCGAACCTCCTCCGGCATCTTCCTCTTCGCTGCGGCATAACCANCTCCAAAACCAAGAAAACACCACCGTTCCCTCTCCTCACTAAGCAGCCCCCTACCTCATCTCCCTTCTCCTTGCTCTCCGGCGAGCTTTATTCGGTGAGCCGCCCTCCCTCCAGCGAACCTCCTCCGGCATCTTCTCCTTCGCTGCGGCATAACAAAAAAATAAAAATAAAAAGGGTGTTTTACATACAATCCACCCAATTAGTATTTATTTGCACAAAAACCTTTTTTACGTATATACCATGCAAACGTTAAGAATAAAATATAAAAATAATAAAAAAAACAAATAGAAATATATTACACTTAAATATTTGAAAATAAATGAGACACACACACAGAGAGAGAGATATATATATATATAGCGTCATGTACTCAAATCAGTTGGTCGGCTTCTCTGATCTGGGGTTCGATTCCCCACGAGTGTAAGATGTAGTACTCGAATTATAGGTGCATGNATAACTCATGGTAGTAATATATAAGTTATATAGCAACTAACCATAATGATAATAACAATAATAATAAATATAGTAAAATCACAATAATAACATATAGATAATAATAAATAACAACATATAAAGAATAAACCATAAAATATAATAGTAAAAACAGCTATAAATATAATTAAATGATAATAATATTAATAACGACATGGATAACATTAAATATTTATAGTAGTAACACATACAATACTAGCAATAAATAAAGAATAAATAACAATGAAAACATTTACATATGCATATATATATATATATATATATATATATATATATGATTGTGGATGCTAACATTCCAACTGGATCAACGAGAAGATGACAGATGCAGGCTTATGGTTTATTTAATGTCATTTTATTTTTGCAATTTTACTAGAGCTTTAACGTATCCTACATGCTTGGTTGAAACACTTTTCAAAAGTCAAAACAAGTCTTTTCAAAATTAAAATAAGCTCTTTTAAAATTAAACAATGTTTTCAAAAACAAACAAACAACATAAAACACTCTTTTGAATTTACGGGAGTCCATCAGATGAGGTAACTCACAGTTACTAACTAAATCTCCCACGCTTAAATGAGTTTCACAACTCATTTAGGCTAAGTAAATTCAAAAGAAAGTAGTGATACCAGAATGAGAGAACCATGAAATCCTAATTGGTGTCGCTCTAATCAACTTTAACATATCCCTCTATAATTATTGAACAACAAAACCAAGACATTGAAACATACAAGGTAAAACTTCTTGAACCTTAGAGCTTAGAACTGTCACTTCAACGAGGAAGTTGAAGCCAACACCGTGGACAGCACAACGAAGAAGCAGCAAACGAAGGATGGTGATCTAAAACAGCAGAATGAGTCTACATCAGCAAAATCTTTTCCTTCCCTAGTTTAAATAATAAGTCATAGAATTCTGAGGTGGCCTACTTAGCGTAGCATAATTCTTCACTTTACATTTAGGCTTTTGTGCAACCCTGTTGTGCAATATAAGCATTAGCATTTTTAAGTTTCACAGGTTGTCGTGCGATACAGTGTAAATCCTTCTATTTTCTTAGGTTATTTGCACGATCGGGTACTATGCAAATATAAGCCCTAAATAATAAAACTGGCAGAATGAAACATCAAATAAAATCTTCTCAAAATTAAACAGAAACAAATAGTTGGGAAGTAATTTGAGATTCTTCTAAAAAATCCGTGACATCCCCAACTTCTTCGTTCCTTTGGACCCCAAAATAAATTGTTCTTATTTTGAGTTGTTTCCTCTTGACTTCTTGTGTCAATCCTTGAAAACTTAAATTTTGAAATTCTTGAAAGTAAGACCACTGATCTAAATCGAGAATATTCTTAGGTGACTTCGATACTTTAATATGTAATTAACTATGGGGGTTTCCCTTTATAGGAAGCTTAAGAACCCCGCTTAATATAAACCCTATTTAATATTCTATGTTAAAAAGGGAAACTTGTCGGCTTATAAAAAATGGTTTTGCAATACAAACAGATGTCATAATGGATATAGTTTATTTAATTGAGCCTCCCTATTTAAATGATGTGTCTACCCTTCCAGATAGACTTATTGTTTGGTGACAGTGTTCGTTTAATACAAACTATTAAATATATGATATTAGTTTGGTCTCGTATTTTTTACAATTAAAACATTACTTTTCAAAATTAAAATACTATTTTTCTAAAAACATATATATATATATAGTATTTAAACTGCTTCAAAATATAATAAAATAAAATAATAATAGCCAAAATTTAGCCAAGATAAACACTCATTGAAGTAGCTTTTGTACAAGGCCTCACCTTCTTAACCAAAAAATAGACCATATGATTGATCTTCGCCAAGACCCGGGATGATGAAGAAGACTCTTGAATCATCAGCAGTTCCACAGTCATTTCCTCTTGATGGGCAGTCATTTCTCCATGGAGGACAACTATTTCCCCATTTATCTAGTTGTCCTTCTCGACATAGGCTAGCAGCCTCTGCATCATTTCATCTTTGAGAAGCCTTGTTGCCCGGATGAAGGAAACCTCCATCTCTCACTGATGGTGAGTCAGTGATCCATGGGATATCACGTGTTTGTCTGTCACCTCCCTTGAGCTTGATCAAGGCCTCTTGGACACTTACTCTATTCTTCCATGTTTGACAACTTGTTGCCTCTAGCTAACTCATGGTTGATAGCAGCTAGCTCTTCTATCAGATCTATGGAAGTAAATAAAAATTTTTAAAAATTTTGAGAAATAAGTAAGTAATAATGAAATTCACCATAACAAGGATTTGATCCCACTCTGACATATTTAACAAAACCTTTCCCTCACAAGATTTTTCTTATGTCAAAGTGGGCGGTGGAGCATTGGGCACCTCTAGTGCTCCGGGTAGTGCCACAATACTATTCTATCCCTGTTATGTCTGTTCAGCAGACTGGGATTGAGCTTTGGGAGGAATTTTAGTAGATGTCATGATATATGAATAAATGGCTTGAAAACATATGCTAGTGACATAGCAGGAGGATCGACCGATTGGACACCTTTGGTAGGGATGACTTAGCAAGAGGATCAACCTCTTGTTGGCAGCCACAAAGAAAAATAGTTTCTCCCACCTGATTCTCCTAATTTAAGGCCTTCATCTTCTTTACAAACATCTTCTTCTTCTCTACCTTTGGTTGGAACACCTTCATCTCACCAAAAATCTACATATAGGCTGCCTTGTGAAAAGCTTTGGATCCTATCAACACTCTGTCCGTCATGACAACACTCGAAATCCAAACAACCCAAAGCATGGGAAAAATTGTATGTAAATAGCAAGTGTAGCCCTTCATGCCTTATTTATAGAAAACATTTATCACAGAAACTTAAGGATTTCAATTATTAAATCATTAAACTCTCTTAATATAATTTTATTTCTTACATTAAATTACTTTATCTTATTGAAACATGACTTATAAGAAGTACGAGAACTTGATACAAAATGAGTGCATAGAAAAAATACCAACACAAATAGCTAGGTAACATAATGACATATATAGGATAATACATCTTAAAGAAGGTCCCACCAAATTTTAATCTGAGAGTACCAAACATCTTATAAGGTGTAGTTTACCTAAACATGATTGACACAAAAATGGCTAAATAATTTAAGTTGAGTGGCTCATTTGGACACAAGCTAGGGTCATCCGAGCCTAGCACTAAGATGAAGAGAACTCAATGAAAGGTCCAAACCCTCGAATCCATAGCTATATCAAATACAACCAATGCTCTCTCTATGTATCATCAAGAGCTAACTATACAAGTCCTAACAATTCCCTAAGATCTCATTGTCCGAATGCAAAAAAACTATCATATTAAAATGATTCACCTTCTACCCGACAACCTAGCTTTGATCTTTAACTAGGGGTTCTCTTCGATGGGTTCAAGGGCCGACGACTAGATTAGGCCAATCGATCAAGAACATGTAGTTGATCAAATCAGTCCTATTAGCCTAAAGCAAGTAGAAGTTCAGCTGACATGCACCTTCCACAGTCTAGTCGGTAAGTAAAATTATTGGACGACCTCTTTTGCTTAGCCGACCCATTGTGGTTGTCCAAGGGCCCATCATTCTAGTCAGCCGAGCCCTATAGGCTCAAGGCCCTCGACCAACATATTTAAAATAGTAAACTATGCAATCCACATTAAAGTAGGGGCATAAATGTAATTTAGCATATCATACCCCCCATCCCTTTATAAATATGGGATCACTCTATGAAGGAAGAGTAACACAAGCTTAGCTAAAAAGGTCATGAAAGGTCAATATATTTTCTCTAACTTATTACTCACTATAGTATTTTTTTACTGTCCCTCTCTTTCTCTCTCACTTTTCTTCTATCTTACACTCTATTCTATGAATGTGATTCACATACAAATGATGATTTAACTATATATAATTTTATTATTATTATTTTTTTTTTTTTGCATGAAGTTATATGTAGTTTTTTTACTTGAAGGTTCTGAAACCTGCAAGATTTAATTTTGTAATTTTTTGTATGTTCTTAAGAAAAATGGAATTTTTTGGATTCAATAAATAAAATTTGCATTANAAGCCTCCGATACACACGTTTCTATATTAGGCAGACCTGTTTCAGCTAATTACCTTGCCACCGAGGGAGGGACCACTGGCATACAGTGAAAGTGCTGCCAAATTGTGGACCAAATAAAGAGCATAATTTAAGCAAATAAAATATTCAAATTTGATATATAACAACAAATATTCTAAGCCAATAAATCATAAAAGTGAAATTTAAAGTTCGTACTTAATCTAACAAGAAAATTCAAACTAAAAAAATAGATAAGATGAAGTCTTATAGCGAACTTACAGAGCACTCCTGAATAATTGAGAACTCGATTAGAAGATAGCCCTTTCACCTCAAAGCGAGTAATCAAAGGTTTTATGCACTTCTGTATGGCTTAGGTGTAATGCATAAAATGAACAAGTATTTCACTTCAATTGATAGGGTGAGAAATTATTCAAAATAATTAAAATCCAAACACTAAAAGAAGAAAAATTACATCATATGTACCAATGGTGGGTTATTTGAGAAATTATTCAAAATAATTAAAATCCAAACTTTAAAAGCAGAAAAATTACTTCATATGTACTCATGGTGGGTTATTTTATTGAGTATGCTCCGTAGATCTTAAAACATTTCTATCTAAATGATTATATATGATATTTGAGGAATAATACACTACCTTGAAGCATTGAAATAATAAATTAGAATGGATCTAATCATTCTAATGATGAAAGTCGTCATGATTTATGAAACCACAAAACTAGCTTTTTCCCTTACTTCAACGATGTTAGATAAGTTTATTTTGTTTTGTATGTAAGATCTGTTTTAAAGCAAAAAGGATCTCTCCTAAAATTGCTTAAATCGAGCATTAACATACGTATCCCTTGTTAATTATCTCATAATTCACTAATTAAAATTCTAATTAACTTAAAATTTAACTTGGCCGAAAATAACATGCTTTTAATTTGATGGTTGACTAACTGATTAACTTATAATTAACTAATTAATAACTTGATTAGATAAAAAAATTAAATCAACTCATTAATATATTAATTAACCATTTAAACTCTTAATCAATTAATTAAAAAAATAATCAAATAATTAAATAATTTAATTGACTCTTTAACAATTTAATTAACCATTTAAACTCTTAATCAACTAATTAATATCTTAATTAAATAATTAAAATCTTTTTTCCTTATTAAAAAAGTTTAATCAGATAATTAAATTCTTGATTAAACCATTAAAAAACTTAATAAATTGCTTTAACTTCTATGAACTCATTAACAAATTTAAGTAAACATATACTACCAAAAACCTTACTATTAAACTTGCCAATCCATCTTATTCCAAAATAGCCCACTAAGGAACTATTTAACCAGCCTATATTCACTTTACCTGAAATTCTAAATAATCAACATAATGAAGAAGTAAAATTTAAAAGAAGGGGAAATGGGCATGTGTTGATGTTAACGTTCAAACATATGCGTTTAAGAGATGATATAATTAATGTGACTTTAATGTGATAATGTGTGAGGTGTATGCATGTTATGGATATATGTATTGATATGTGTGATAGTGTATATATGTAACAAGTAAATAAGGTAATTTAAATGTAANACACACACACACACACACACATATACATAGGTTGACGTCGTTAAAGATCAAAATAAATAAATGATAATAAGGAATAAAAAATCTATCTGAATATTCATGCTAATAATAACAGTAATATAAATTAATAATAATAATTTAACAAAGATGATAATATATACAAGTGTATATACGTAAATAACAAAAAGAATAATAACAATAATATATAAACATATGAATAAATAATAATAATAATAATAATAATAATAATAATAATAATATAACTCATGGTAGTAATATATAAGTTATATAGCAACTAACCATAATGATAATAACAATAATAATAAATATAATAAAATCACAATAATCACATATAGATAATAATAAATAACAACATATAAAGAATAAACGATAAAATATAATAGTAAAAACAACTATAAATATGATTAAATGATAATAATATTAATAACGACATGGACAACATTAAATATTTATAGTAGTAACACATACAATACTAGCAATAAATAAAGAATAAATAAAAATGAAAACATGTACATATGCAAATATACATGATTATGGATGCTAACATTCCAACGGGATCAACGAGAAGATGACAGATACACGCTTATGGTTTATTTAATGTCATTTTATTTTTACAATTTTACTAGAGCATTAACGTATCATACATGCTTGGTTGAAACAATTTTCAAAAGTCAAAACAAAGCCTTTCAAAATTAAAATAAGCTATTTTAAAATTAAACAATGTTTTCAAAAACAAACAAACAACATAAAACACTCTTTTGAATTTACGGGAGTCCCACGGATGAGGTAACCCACAGTTACTAACTAAATCTCCCAAGCTTAAATGAGCTTCACAACTCGTTTGGGCTAAGTAAATTCAAAAGAAAGCAGTGATACCAGAATGAGGGAGCCGTGGGATCCTAATTGGTGTCGCTCTAATCAACTTTAACCTACCCCTCTATAATTCTTGAACAACAAAACCAAGACATTGAAACATACAAGGTAAAACTTCTTGAACCTGAGAGCTTAGAACTGTCACTTCAACGAGGCAGTTGAAGCCAACACCGTGGACAGCACAACGAAGAAGCGGCAAACGAAGGATGGTGATCTAAAACAGCAGAATGAGTCTGCATCAGCAAAATCTTTTCCTTCCCTAGTTTAAATAATAAGTCATAGGATTCTGAGGTTGTCTACTTAGCGTAACATTATTCTTCACTTTATCTTTAGGCTTTTGCACAACCTTGTTGTGCAATATAAGCATTAGCACTTTTAAGTTTCACAGGTTGTCGTGCGATACAGTGTAAATCCATCTATTTTCTTAGGTTATTTGCACGATCGGGCACTATGCAAATATAAGCCCTAAATAATAAAACTGGCAGGATGAAACATCAAATAAAATCTTCTCAAAATTAAAGAGAAACAAATAGTTGGGAAGTAATTTGAGATTCTTCTAAAAAATCTGTGACATCCCCAACTTCTTCGTTCGTTTGGACCTCAAAATAAACTATTCTTATTTTGAGTTGTTTCCTCTTGACTTCTTGTGTCAATCCTTGAAAACTTAAATTTTGAAATTCTTGAAAGTAAAACCACTGATCTAAATCGAGAATATTCTTAGGTGACTTCGATCCTTTAATATGTAATTAACTATGAGGGTTTGCTACTATAGGAAACTTAAGAATCTCGCTTAATATAACCCTATTTAATATTCCATGTTAAAAAGGGAAACTTGTCGGCTTATAAGAAATGGTTTTGCAATACAAACAGATGACATAACGGCTATAGTTTATTTAATCGAGCCTCCCTATCTAAATGATGTGTCTACCCTTCCAGATATACTTATTGTTTGGTGATCGTGTTCATTTAATACAAACTATTGAATATATGATATTAGTTTGATCTCGTATTTTTTATAATTAAAACATTACTTTTCAAAATTAAAATACTATTTTTCTAAAAACAAATATATATATATATATTATATTTAAACTGCTTCAAAATGAAATAAAATAAAATAATAATGGCCGAAATTTAGCCAAGATAAACACTCACTGAAGCAGCTTTTTGTACAAGGCCTCACCTTCTTAACCAAAAAACAGTCTATATGATTGATCTTCGCCAAGACCCAGGATGATGAAGAAGACTCTTGAATCATCAGCAGTTCCATAGTCATTTCCTCTTCATGGGCAGTCATTTCTCCATGGAGGACAACTATTTCTCCATTTATCTAGTTGTCCTTCTCGACATAGGCTAGCAGCCTCTGCATCATTTCAGCTTTGAGAAGCCTTGTTGCCCGGATGAAGGAAACCTCCATCTCTCGCTGATGGTGAGTCAGTGATCCATGGGATATCACGTGTCGGTCAGTCACCTCCCTTGAGCTTGATCAAGGCCTCTTGGACACTTAATCTATTCTTCCATGTCTGACAACTTGTCGCCTCTAGCTACCTCATGGTTGATAGCAGCTGGCTCTTCTATCAGATCTATGGAAGTAAATAAAAATTTTAAAAAATTTTGAGAAATAAGAAAGTAATATTGAAATTCACCATAACAAGGATTTGATCCCACTCTGACATGTTTAACAAAACCTTTCCCTCACAAGATTTTTCTTATGTCAAAGTGGGCGGTGGAGCATTGGGCACCTCTAGTGCTTCGGGTAGTGCCACAATATTATTCTATCCCTGTTATGTCTGTTCAGCAGGCTGGGATTGCGCTTTGGGAGGAATTTTAGTAGATGTCATGATATGATGAATAAATGGCTTGACAACATATGCTAGTGACATAGCAGGAGGATCGACCAATTGGACACCTTCGGTAGGGATGACTTAGCAAGAGGTTCAACCTCTTGTTGACAGCCACAAAGAAAAATAGTTTCTCCCACTTGATTCTCCTAATTTAAGGCCTTCATCTTCCTTACAAACATCTTCTTCTTCTCTACCTTTGGTTGGAACACCTTCATCTCACCAAAAAAATACATATAGGCTGCCTTGTGAAAAGCTTTGGATCCTATCAACACTCTGTCCGTCATGACAACACTCGAAATCCAAACAACCTAAAGCATGGGAGAAATTGTAAGTAAATAGCAAGTGTAGCCCTTCATGCCTTATTTATAGAAAACATTTATCACAGAAACTTAAGGATTTCAATTATTAAATCATTAAATTCTTTTAAAATAATTTTATTTCGTACATTAAATTACTTTATCTTATTGATCTTTGATGGGTTCAAGGGCACCTTCCACAGTGTAACCCGACAACCTAGCTTTGATCTTTCACTAGGGGTTCTCTTCAATGGGTTCAAGGGCCGACGACTGGAATAGGCCAATCGATCAACAACATGTAGTTGATCAAGTCAGTCCTATCAGCCTAAAGCAAGCAGAAGTTCAGCTGACATGCACCTTCCACAGTCTAGCCGGTAGGTAAAATTACTGGACGGCCTCTCTGGCTTAGCCGACCCATTGTGTTTGTCCAAGGGCCCATCACTCTAGTCAGCCGAGCCCTATAGGCTCCAGGCCCTCGACCAACATATTTAAAATAGTAAACTATGCAATCCACATTAAAGTAGGGGCATAAATATAATTTAGCATACCATACCCCCCTTCCTTTATATATGGGATTACTCTATGAAGGAAGAGAACACAAGCTTAGCTAAAAAGGTCATGAAAGATCAATATATTTTCTCTAACTTATTATTCACTATAGTTTATTTCTCTGTCTCTCTCTTTATCTCTCTCACTTTTTTTTCTATCTTACACTCTATTCTATGGATGTGATTCACATACAAATAATGATTTAATTATATATAATTTTATTATTATTATTATTATTATTATTATTATTGCATGAAGTTATATGTTGTTTTTTTACTTGAAGGTTCTGAACTTGCAAGATTTAATTTTGTAATTTTTGTATGTTCTAAAGAAAAATGGAATTTTTTGGATTCAATAAATAAAATTTGCATTTAACTATTTTGTGTGTGTGATTTACCTGTAAACATATTGGGGTCAATTAACAGAAAAAGGCCAAAAAAAAAAAAAAAACTTTTCCGAAAAACTAAATACAATAATAATAATAATATTATTATTATTAATAAAGAAAATAAGATTGCAAAAATAATATAACAATAAAAATAATTTTTGATATATATTATGTATTAATCATTTTGTCTCTACAGTAATTACTTGAACACGCATTTTAATACACCGCGAGGAAATCCTATTATGCCTCTCTTGATTTTTTTTTTTTTAAGGGGGGTTAATTTCTTAGCATGGTGTGCAATATCTTTTTAGGTTGTTGTGCAAGCCTCCGATACACACGTTTCTATATTAGGCAGACCTGTTTCAGCTAATTACCTTGCCACCGAGGGAGGGACCACTGGCATACAGTGAAAGTGCTGCCAAATTGTGGACCAAATAAAGAGCATAATTTAAGCAAATAAAATATTCAAATTTGATATATAACAACAAATATTCTAAGCCAATAAATCATAAAAGTGAAATTTAAAGTTCGTACTTAATCTAACAAGAAAATTCAAACTAAAAAAATAGATAAGATGAAGTCTTATAGCGAACTTACAGAGCACTCCTGAATAATTGAGAACTCGATTAGAAGATAGCCCTTTCACCTCAAAGCGAGTAATCAAAGGTTTTATGCACTTCTGTATGGCTTAGGTGTAATGCATAAAATGAACAAGTATTTCACTTCAATTGATAGGGTGAGAAATTATTCAAAATAATTAAAATCCAAACACTAAAAGAAGAAAAATTACATCATATGTACCAATGGTGGGTTATTTGAGAAATTATTCAAAATAATTAAAATCCAAACTTTAAAAGCAGAAAAATTACTTCATATGTACTCATGGTGGGTTATTTTATTGAGTATGCTCCGTAGATCTTAAAACATTTCTATCTAAATGATTATATATGATATTTGAGGAATAATACACTACCTTGAAGCATTGAAATAATAAATTAGAATGGATCTAATCATTCTAATGATGAAAGTCGTCATGATTTATGAAACCACAAAACTAGCTTTTTCCCTTACTTCAACGATGTTAGATAAGTTTATTTTGTTTTGTATGTAAGATCTGTTTTAAAGCAAAAAGGATCTCTCCTAAAATTGCTTAAATCGAGCATTAACATACGTATCCCTTGTTAATTATCTCATAATTCACTAATTAAAACTCTAATTAACTTAAAATTTAACTTGGCAGAAAATAACATGCTTTTAATTTGATGGTTAACTAGNTCCTAAAATTGCTTAAATCGAGCATTAACATACGTATCCCTTGTTAATTATCTCATAATTCACTAATTAAAATTCTAATTAACTTAAAATTTAACTTGGCCGAAAATAACATGCTTTTAATTTGATGGTTGACTAACTGATTAACTTATAATTAACTAATTAATAACTTGATTAGATAAAAAAATTAAATCAACTCATTAATATATTAATTAACCATTTAAACTCTTAATCAATTAATTAAAAAATTAATCAAATAATTAAATAATTTAATTTACTCTTTAACAATTTAATTAACCATTTAAACTCTTAATCAACTAATTAATATCTTAATTAAATAATTAAAATCCTTTTTTCCTTATTAAAAAAGTTTAATCAGATAATTAAATTCTTGATTAAACCATTAAAAAACTTTATAAAATGCTTTAACTTCTATGAACTCATTAACAAATTTAAGTAAACATATAATACCAAAAACCTTACTATTAAACTTGCCAATCCATCTTATTCCAAAATAACCCACTAAGGAATTATTTAACCAGCCTATATTCACTTTACTCGAAATTCTAAATAATCAACATGATGAAGAAGTAAAATTTAAAAGCAGGGGAAATGTGCATGTGTTGATGTTAACGTTCAAACATATGCGTTTAAGTGATGATATAAATAATATGACTTTAATGTGATAATGTGTGAAGTGTATGCATGTTATGGGTATATGTATTGATATGTGTGATAGTGTATATATGTAATAAGTAAACAAGGTAATTTAAATGTTATATATATATATATATATATATCTGTTTGTGTGTGCTCGCGCAACTGGTAGCTTGTTGGTTGGTTGCTTCGGCGTAAGGCCCCTTTGTTCCAGGTTTAAATTCATCAAAGTTTAATTAGCACATATGAGGAGGATAGACATGTGTTGTCGTCCATCTTTTTTAATATATATATATATATA